>JAUZNJ010117673.1:0-19433 GCA_034780135.1 Jordanella pulchra | reverse complement strand
AAAAAAAAAGACATTTTTAGAGACTTCAAAATAACAGGTTTCATCTGAACATAGACCCAGAGCTCCAGTGTATTGGCTGAGATTTTGATATGGAACTTCCATATCTAAATTCTAATATTAATCTGTGATGGGACTAAAAGCTTGCTGCTTAAATACAGAATCTATCCAATCTAACTATACCTTTTAAATATTTAATTTTTTAACGTTCTGTACAGTTTGTTCATAATTAGACACATGGGCTAAGATGAAAATCGACTTACATCCAATGCTGTGCAACAAAATAAGAACCAAAAGGTCTTCTTTCTTTTTATTCACTGTCTGCAACATCACAGGAATATATCTAAAATGGAGCCTCTGTTTGTTTCCTTACCTTTTTCCTAAGTGTTCCTGTGTGTTTCTGCTTGGCTGGCTGCAGGACTGACACCTCTCCCCAGATCCAAGCATGTTCAGTCGCCATCTTGCTTGCCCCCTGTGCCAGCCTGTCATCGTGCCTAACCCATCACTCTCTTGCAGCACAACAAGTCCCCACCCGTCTCACACGCGGGCACACACACACACCCACCCACACACACAAACAGCAACTCCTTCCTTTCACTCAACAATAAAATAAAATGACTTAAAGAAAACACTGACGTGGTTGCTATGACAACATCAGTTTTTGTAGCCATATCCCTTTTTTAATCCTCATTCTCCCCTTTACTCCTTAACACAAATATATTTATACAGTCAAACCTCTGATGTGTAGTATAATAAAGAGGGAATGCACCCACATATGAGTTGAGGGCCACTTGAGAGACAAATGCTTCCTGCCTTTTTATATACCTACCACTTCATGCTCCTCATGTGCAGCTTGCTGTTAAAGGCCTTATTTGATGTAAGCTATAAGCGGTGAGAGGCGATGCTTTACAGAGAATTTAGAGGAGCTAAGAGCTGCTGTTAGAGACCGTGCGAAGCTGAATCAAAGCCTGGAAGCTGTTCTGAAATCACTGTGAAGCACAGCGTTGAGTGGCTTATTGCGTTTGTTAAATGACATTATTCCAATGTTATTCTTTAGTGGTACAGTCCATGACAGAATTGACCTGATTCGTTTGTGCGACTTTATTGGATTCTTATGAAAAAGACAAACTAGGCATCTGTTCTGCAAGATACGGCTGCAGTTTGATCACATGTTTGTTGCATTTGAAATAATGTCTTTACAGTGTCGTATTTAACATGACGGTACATATTGCAGAAGAATAAGAAAAAGGCACAAGGAAGACAATGTGTGCTCAGATTTGCATTAACAATGACTCATACCATAAAGAATTTCCTGGGAACTTAGGATGTTGCGGTTTTAACTTTTCACAGGAAAACAGCGGCTATGCGCTCTTAGCTGGATAAGTATAATTATCATCAATACTAAAAGCAACATCCTCACCAACAGCAGCCCTGAAAACAGCTGTACACAGTGACTGCAATAATAAACCACCGGACGGGTTAACACATGGCACAAATTACTGAAAGGAAAATTCTGAAAACTAACAGCTTCAATCAGATTTGTTCAAATTTTAAAACAATTTTACAAACTGATCTAAAATATGATGTTTCTGCTTCATCTGACACTTTATTGGTTTTAGAATATCTTATCAAAAAACTGCAAATGAAAATTAAACCACATGCTTATTATTGGTGCATTTGTAAAAAAAAAATAATAAAAAATACCAGGAATGTGTGTTTTACATATCAATGAAGACAAAAAAAAGTAGAGACATTCACAGCTTCCTTGTTCTGTTATGAGCTGGCAGCCTATTGGAACCAGAATACCTGATTATTAAAAAGACAGCTGTGGTCACGAAGAGGCCAGATCTGCTAATGACCCCCTGTCATATTCATTAGGCAGCCTCAGAGGTGTCTGCATGGCTTCAGGAGCTGTCAGGCAGTTTACAGCCTGTCACAAACATCTGACAGCTACTTACACCTGCACTGCGGCCCACAGGTGCCTATTACAACTTGTGTTACCTTTGATTATCTTTTTCTGCCCTTAGAGATCGACAAACATCACATCCAGATAACAGATTATTACATCATCATGAAACTTTTTAATTTGTATGAAGTCACAACCACAAACTTAGCTCTATTTTATAAATTTTTTCATGGGTTAGACCTAAAGAAAGTGGCACAGAAGTAGATAATGTTTTATTTTAGTATTTTTTCTGATAGAAAATTTAACATGCGCATGTGGTGAATCCACTATTAAACTCTAAAATGCGTTTTCCAAGAGTGGACAACTACCAGAAAGCCATTATTGAGAAAAAAACTTTATAATTTTTATATCTTTATCAATGGACTCATGTAATTTCTAGCTGCTCTACTCAGATGAGACTAAGGTTACGTTCAAACAGCAAGTCTTGATGCTCAGTTCCAATTTTTATTTTTAACACAATCTTCTTATTGTGCTCATTGAAAATCACAAAACAAATGTGGCTGCTATCAGACTTTAGTCTAAACGGAAGGTCAAAGCTTCAAGGTAGAATGTAGACTTCTTATAGCAGTTTACAGGAGTAATGATGAATCTTACTGTCACTGGAAGTGTTCAATAAAGCTTTGTTAAAAAGAGCAAAAAACATAATAGTGGATGCCAGTGTCTCTGTGTTATTATTAAACTCCTGCCGAGCACCATGGAAGCCGACAGTATCATTACCACATCATTAGCAAAGAAGGAGGGTAAGATGAGAAAGTAGCACAACTATTAACAACGGCTTTTTGCAAAGCAATCAGTGATGCTGCTGCTGCAGAGAAGTGTCTGTGGATGTGTAATGGAAGCCCAGGAAATAACGTAAAAGTTGGATAAAATGCAGCATTACCCTTTAGACTGCAGAGGCTTTGAAAACTACAGAAAACGTATCCAGTTTAAAATCAAAAATGGACGAGGCTCAAATGGGACTTTTTGAGAGATGAAAGGATTGGATTTGGGTCTTATTTGCCTGCAGTGTGAACATAGTCTTAAACTAAACTATACTGCATGGGAAACACCTATTAACATAGTGGTGGCAGCATCATGCTGTAAGGACACTTTTCTTCTGGAGAAATAGGAAGGCATGTGGAAGTGATGGGAAGATAGATTGAAATCAATTCTGGGCAATCTTGGAAGAAAATCTCTTAGAGGCAACATACTTGTAGTGGTCAGGGCAGGTATTCAACATGAATTAGAAAAAAATCCCAAAACCTAAAACCTAAACCCTAAAAAAATCTTAGACTCAAATCCCTGAAGGTATGGACTGAATCAAGGTAGACCTGGACAATATTTCAATTTCAATATATATCACAATATGGTTTAATTCAATATTGGTGATATGACTTTTACACACATTTTCAATATTTCATATATATCACAGTCATTAAACATAGCATTGGTAACTGACTGATGTTCCAGGTTTTCATGTAGTTTTATGTGTTTTTGTTTTTCAAAGCTAATATTTATTAAATGTTATGTTGGAGGATTTTTATAAATATATTTAAAATATTCATCATTATTGTGTATAGTCATCTGTTGTAGGCATTCTTGGCTGTCTTTCCAAGGCTTTTAGTTTTTCCTACATCGATATCGAAATTATATCTTATTGACCGAAATTAAGAAATGTAACGTAATATAAATTTTGGACATATTATCCAGCCCTAGATTAGGAATATTTATCTGGTGTAATTTGGTCATGGCATAAAAGTGCATCCAGCTTAGAATTTGAGTCAAGAAAGAAGATTTCTGTTCACTGACACAAGCCACCCAAACTTCTTGAGCTGTTCTGCAAAGAAAAAATAGGGAGGAAGATAGGCATTTCCAATTCTGTGTTGGGCTATCATGTTAAAAATTCTAAAGAAACGTGTTTAAGTAAAGGGTGAAAACATTGCAAAGAGTAAGAAGTACAAGTGCCATGAATACTTGAGCAAGTCAAGATGTTTTTCTTTCAAGATTTTGTCCTTGCATATGGTATGTTGTCTGCAGCAAACAATATCTGAGTAACTATGGTACAAAGAACTACAGACACACTAAATCCAATTGCATTCCATCACATTTAAAACGAATCTCAGTTTCACACTTGGTTCATTTGATACAGGAAGAGAACAGTGCTGCTTGATGGGTTGTTTCTTGTACAGTTGCATCAGTCCTTCCACTTTCTGGCTGAAGTCTATAAGAGCCATGTTGCCTCACGCTGCCCCCTTCACCCTGACTCTGGGCACATTGCATTGTGGGACATCCTGTTGGTTTATCTTCCTGCATGACTTGTCTGCCATTTGTCTGAACATCAGACTCGTCTATGTTATGTTCTTCTCTTTCTCCCTTTGCCCTAAAAGAATGATGGATCTGTAAAAAGGCCTGGCTGTCACGATCCTTCAATAGCAGCTGGCTAATTGCTGACCCTAACAGGCCCAATTAGTACTTACAAGCCCCGCACAGGGGCCCATGGGAGCTGTCTGCACAGACACGGGGATGAGATGAGGCCACGACGACTACACCGTCTGAAGCACAAAGAGTGGCCTCTCTATAGCTGTGTAGCTCCTCTTCTTTCTATGTGATTCTCTTGGCTTTATTACCCCTGCTGCCTCCCTCTCCATCTCTTTCTATCTTTCACCCGTCCTTTAGTTTCTGCCTGCCCAGCCGGGCTCTTTGCTGAGGCCCCAAGAGCCCTCCTCAGAGAGATCCCTTGAAGTGCGGGGAATCAGAGGCAGATGAGCACACTGGGAAAAGCTGGCTGAGCGAGAAAAAGGGGCTCCCGCACTGAAGCTGGTATCACAACAGCAACAAGCGTGTAATCAGCAGTCTTTTAAAGTGGCTCCTCAAAGAGCAAGAAGGGGCTAATGTGCCCAACTTAAACTGATATTTTCGATAAAGCTCTACATTTAGAAACTGGCAAACACATAAAGCCGGCTGTTCCCTTTTGAGTGTGAAATGTGATAAAGACATACATCTCCCCACTGATAAGGAAAATGCGGGGAGGAGCTGGAGTGGCTGGCACACAAAAGAGCTCTGTCAAGCCATCGGGAGTTTGGTGATTTTACAAGCCATAATTCTCCCACTTTAAAAATAAAAAAAAAAGACACAAAAAAACCCAGAGTGGAAGATGATTAACGTGAGCCGGACCGCTCATCCCTCATCTATTCTGTTATCTCCATTATTTGGAAGGCATTAAAAGAGGCCAGGGATGGCAGCTCTGGGAGAGGGGCTCAGGAGGTGGGGGAAGTTCTGTGTGCCGGGATACTAATTACAGTGTCCACTAATAGCGCCTCAAGTAAACCAGGCCAATGCATCTTGCTTGATGAGAACATGCATCAACCAGCTTAATTGAGAGTAAAATGAGGCAGGCGTGCCACAGGACCTATTAATCAACATTGATGAATGAAAGTGTAATTAGATGTGGAAATACAAAAAAAAAAAGGGGGGGGTTCTAATCGGTTAACTAAAAGTTAAGACTACAGTTGGTGACAAACAAATTGCAATAATATGTCAAATAGCTTTCATCTTTAAATGGGAAAACTTCTGTTAAAGTTCATTTGGTTTTCTGCAATAAAACGTACACTGGGTGTTTGCTGAAGTATTGTTTTGGTTATGTTGATATTGCACCTCCTTCCGTTTATGTGAGTATTCCTGCACCTGCAGGACTGGCTGCAGCTGCTGCAGAGCACACACTCCAGCTTATTGGCTTATTCAAAGCACCTCTATCAACGACAACCATGGTTCTCAAGCTTCCCTTGGTTTATTAAGTAAAGTCTCTCCAATAAGCTCTGGGTCTTCTCCTGGTGGGATGTACCTGGAAACTCCCAAGGGAGGTCGCCAGGAAGCTTCCAAATCAAAGGTAGAGAGGAAGGTAAATAGAGAGCGTCTTGTTTTGACTCAGCTCTTCCTTTACCATGGCACACCAGAGGAACCCCATTAATACTAAAATAACTGTGCTATTCAATAAAATTGCCTTGCCTAAGTTATTTTTTTATGAAAATGTTGTAGCTGTGGCCTTTTAACAAGAAGCAAGAGGGAGTGGCCTCTTGTCTTTTGTTTGTTTTTTTCTCTCTCTAAAGCAGAAGTTTAATTTGGGATTAACAAAAGCAACACAGCACGAGTGTCTGGTTTTTGCTGCATGTACTCATACTCACAATAAAAGTAAGTAGTAGCTTATATTTCTGAAATTATGACTCATCTGTACCGGTTCATAAATAACAGCTGTTTATTTATGTGAGTGAAAGATTTTATTGACATAAGATGCAAAAACAAAAGTATGTTCACTACAGCGGGTCAGTGTATTTTAAAGAAATGGCAGCCATATTGGATTTTGAGTTTAGAGGATGTTGAGAACCCTGTTCTTTACAAGAATAATACGTTTGTCTTCTTATGATGAAACAGATTTGATTGAAAATCTTAAACTCTTTTTGTAGCAATGCCTCTGAAATTTTGGCACTAAAGTGTAGCATTTGAAATAATCACACCACTTGGTATAAAGGGAGATACAATGCCTACAACATTCCTGCAACAAATATTCATGTGCTGACAAAGCAGCTCTCTATGCTGAATACTGAACTGAATACGGCAGAGATGACAATCCCTAATTTTACATATATGGCTTATATTTATCTGACCACATTGATGTACACTTAAAATATTCACCGTTGATATAAGAAGTATTATTGAAATGAGTTGGTGGTTTGGGTGTAAATGTAGTATACCCCGTCTGGACGCAGTAGAAGACCAATCAACACCACTGATCCAAACACACGTGCACGTTTCAGAATGGAGGCTCCTCTGAAAGCAGCTCACATACTTACCCTTTATTTTCTCAATGACACGTGTGACATATATATTTTAGTGTTCTGCTAAACACAGCAAGAAAGTTAAATGTTTAACAGCATAATTAGGTTTGAGAACCCAAAGCATTTTACTCTTCTTCCCTCTGACCCAAGATCTCCTCTCTCAATCACCTGCAACTACTCCGGTCTGGACAGAGCAGTCACCCCCCCTACATCTTCTGATATTTCCAAACAAACCCAATCCATCTACAACCAGGCAAACAACGTCATCATTTTTTAAGTTAAACGTGACGGTGTCGACACACTCCAGGGTTACTTGATGTCAGGAGACTTGGGGATCCGGCGTGACATATTCTGCCTTAATCTGTGTTTATTGTTCATCGTATTTATCTTGCGCCACAGCGTTTTTACTCCCTGACATTGACATTCACTGCCGGTCCTGCGCAGCCCCATGAGCTATGTGAATAAACACAACAAACACAACACCCTTGAAACGACATAATCCCTTTTGTTTTGGTGGAAGCTCTCCTCGGTGTGTATGCAAGCGGGAAAGCCTCTCCATCTTAGCATACACACACAAGCATAAAGCCATACAAACAGATCAACATGTGCACACAGACAGACACACACAAAAATGCACTCCCCTCTTTCTCCTCACTTTCCTTTCAAAAGCTGTTATCTATTTATAGACTTTGATATGTAAACCTATGAAATCTTACCTCAGGCGAGACAATCAGGCCTGTTCTTCTTCAATCCGCTGGAATCAAAAGACAGAAATGGGGAACAAAAAACAACGAGAAAAGTGAAATACAAAGGAGATACAATGTAAGTAAAGAGAGGCAAAAGGCCCGGTTAAAATATGGGGTTGATAATTACAGCCAGAGACAAGGCAGATTAAGCTGACGCATTCGACAAATGTTTCATGAAGGAAAAGACAGACAATGCGAGCAATATGTTTTATTTTTCAACAAAACACTCATTGCTTCGCTTCTCTTTGCATTATCAGAGCAGGAGAGGCCAGCGATCTGTCATGGGCCAGCATGTCCGATTGTCGAGACGAACCATAATAAAGTGGACAGCGGGGGGAAATAAATGCAGCAGATTTACCAAATCTGGTGAAGGGAAAGTCTAACGCGGCGTAGCAGCACGGGGCATTAGAGGTCAGCTCCATTTTCTCCTGCACACATTGACATCATCTGAAGCGGCCTGGCTGAAAGTAGCCTAACCCCCCCCCCAACACCACCACCACTACCACCACCACCAGAATGACATATCTCTCTGCATAAGGCGTGTGGACACGACGGGCGGCCGAATGCGAAATCCAAATCAACACATTGTTTTTGCGATGTCAGAAGCAGCCAGGGAATGACCATCACCCTTTGGCTCGAGGATATTTGTTGTCAAAACGTTAGCCCCACAAACCGTTTGAAATAATCTAATCTGGTGGATCTTGACTCGTTAGGGTCATTATGCAGGCTTGACCTCGTTCTGTAGGAATGGATCTCAGCATGGTAAAGGAGAAGCACAGGCAGACAGGGGCTGTCTGCAGAAACACGTGGAACTTCCTCCTTCAAAAAGCCTGACACGTGTTGGCTTCAGAGACGGGTGGCTGCCTGGTGGAAGTAGCACGACACCCGTTGACTTTAAAGCCCTTTGTGCCCAAGGCGCCAAACAAGACAACACGGATTAAGTAAGTTTTAGCAAGAGAAAAAAGGAAGGATAAAGGGTTGAAGCACACTGAACTATTGTTCTGTCTATGCCTTGAGTTAGAGTACAAAATATTAGATATGCACAATTTGATGAAGAGTGACTTGAGAAGTATTTCATAACCCTTGGAATGTGTGTAGTTTCAGTTTACAACATATTTATCTTTCTTTTTTATTTATTTTTTTACAGAAAAAATTAACCAGTTTTTAATTGTTAAGAAAAAATGTGAAAAGCATTACTTATACTAATAAACTACACTTCGTAAATATGTGTAGTCATTACGCATCCCGCAATTACATGTCAACGTCTATCATTTATCTACCATCTTGGACATCTAGAGATTAAAAGTCAACTTGGTTGGAGAGCTTATGTGGAAATCACATTTCAAAAGAAATTTTTCAATGAATTTAGGTCATTACTTTGACTGGGGCATTTTATATCATTAGCATTACAAAATATAACCATTATAGGTCTGACTGCATGTTTAGGCCTGCTGCCCTGATGGAAGGTGAACCCGTCTCAAGACTTTTGCAGCCTCTAAAAGATTTTATTCAATGTGTGTTTTGTTGTCATAGCTAAATAAAAAATAGTTTATAACTAGGCAGGGTTGGATTTAGAGCAACCTTTTAATTTTACTCACATTTTAGAGCAGCACAGCTGCTGGCTTGAGCTGATGAAGACAACTAAAAATAAATCTCAGCCTGTAACTGATCACCAAATTAAATCCTCAGAAATATCAGCAATTATAAAAACATTTTGATTATCGTATTGCAATAGTGAGTTATTGACGGCATTTTTTGTTTAACTACAGAAAAGTGTCTTTATTATTGGCTGAGCAAAGTAAACACTTATCCTGAGCATTTCCAAAATGCTGGATCCCTCCAACAATGGATAAGGATTGCAGAAAGCTGTAGCATACAGTGACGTAAACAATTGTTCTATAGATTAATACATGACAGGAATTAATATTTTTATAATTATATGTATTTAGTTTTTTATTTAATTCTTTCTTTCCAGATATGACTGGAACTAATCAATAAGTCTGGAAAGGGGTAGGTAGAAGAAAAGCCTAATAAAATCAAACTAAGAACGGATATTTTCTCAGTTGATTCTTCTTGTTATGTTTTATTATCTAGGTAAAGAAACCATCTAATTTTGATCAGAAGCAAACTTCTGAGCTAAATAAACTGAATTTCAAATCTAAATTTACTAGAGGCATTAAGAATTTCTGTCATTTCTGTAGCTCCATTCATCTCATCTCCAAGAGGGTGTATTAGGGCCCCTCCAATAGTAATCCTCTCCTTTCCAGTTTAGATGGGTGTTCATGTTTTAGTAGGCTAACAAATATTTCCCATATCCAGATGATACATTGAACAGTAATTGGTGGAATTTTTAAAGCTCAAAATGTTCTCCTATGATTCTGCTTTAAACTTCTCTGCAACTTTTTCCTGACTTGTCTGCTGTGTTGTTTAACCATCATGACGTTTTTTATTCTCTAACATCAAAACCTCACAGATCAACCAGTTCTGACTGGTAGAAATCGATTTCTATTAAGGGGGATCGGGGTCCTGAATATAAAAACAAGCAACAGTGTAGTGATTTGATTAAACAATGATAGATAAATGAAATAATCCCATCACTTAAAATAAATATCAAAAAGTTCAATGTTTTGAGCTGTAATACAACAGAATACTTAAAATGAAGTAGCTGTAAAGTATCTCTTTGGAAGCGTTGTGGTTCTTCAAGTATGGGGAAATTTAAACTCAGTTTCCAACTTTGATTTCAAAGTGCAGAGCTCACATTATTACCTAGAAATATTTGGCATTGTAGTTATGATAATGCATGGAAAAATAAGTGCTTTAATATAAACCCCCCCTCCGGACCATAGGTGAATCTTGGATATGAATATGTAATAATATCCACACTCATATGATAGCTTATAATGCCTATGAGGAAATAAAAACACGTATTTTTCTTCAATGCTTAATTTTACATTGCTGATTACCTTTGTTTAAATTATTAATCAAGAAAAAAGATTATGCTGTAGATAAACTGGATCTAATGAAAAAAGAAAATCCTTTAGTTAGGGCATTTCTGCGGTTCTGTCTGCTAATGAACAGCTGATTTCACCATCATCTCCATCACCTTTTGGGGCCAAAGGAGGAGGCAATCCTCTCCGCTGTCTCCTTGTGCCTCCGAAATAATAAATAAGCGTTCTTTTAATCGCTGACTTTATGTTGCTTGTGCAGCAGAGCTGTCGCTTGGCCAGTAACGCTAAAGATGCAATCACAGCAGTCGGCGGGTGGAAGATGGACGAGTGAGCGGGACAGGTGGACAGGTGAGATAAGGAGGTTTTGTGAGAGGCGGTCAGGCCTGGATTTGTGTGGCTGTCTGCAGTCGGACACTTAATAGCTGATGGCAAGCTGTGATTGTGATGAACATTTTAAATCTTGGGTCCAGTTTACCTTGACCTTTTTTCCTTCTTCTCTGCTGGTGTATCTCATTTTTTGGTGCATCATCTGGTATGGGGTTAATGTCTTTGTTTAGCTGTCTGTGCCGGGTTTCTCTGTCTGATACAGAAATCAAAAGTTTGACGTGTTTTATGGATGCCCTCTGAGGTTTTCCTATTACAGCAGTTCTAGCTTTTAGCTGGTATTTAGGGGTCATTGCACCCGGTTGCAATACAAACAACTTTATGCTGTCAGTAGTTACTCAGTGCAAACAACACTTTATTGATGTGTATTTTTAAAACCATTCATATGCCTGAGTCTTATACTATACTATAGGTGCACTATAGGTGCGAGAAATAATCGAGGTGTGAGATATTGCAATTTTTGGGTGCCTGATATGATATCGAACTCTTAGCTCCTGATGTCAATAATAAAATAATAATAATAATAATTACCTAAAACAATGGGGGGAAATGGGCTAGTTCTGCACCTCCGGTCCAGTAGATGGTGCCATTGAACCCTCTTGCTGTGAACTGCAGCACCATTTCTGTAGGAGAGGTAGTCACAGAGCCAGAGACGGACCAAATCCCAAAAGGCGTGGTTACCGAAAATACCTAAACGATCAATATCCTCTGATGATCATATATAGCAATTATTTTTTACCGTTACCTAATTTTGATAATAGTTAGGTATAAAATTGCATTATATTGGGATTACTGTAATTTTGTGATTATATTGTATCAGGACCGAAATATCATGATGCGTATTGTATTGCAACATCCTTGCATATACTCACCCCTGTTAAACACCCTGTACATAGGTTATTATTCAAATTTCTGGATGTGAAGAAACTATTCTTTTGAGACCACTCCTCACATGCAGAACTAGTTTTCTGGATTTGGTCCTTAATTCTTTTTCCAGCTCCATAAGAGCACAGAATGCTACACATTAGCTCTGCCAAAGTCTCTGTCCTGGTTATTGGATGTATTTAGTTGTTTTAGTTGGATATGCTTTGTAAAGGTTTTGGATTTGACTTTGACTAGGCCGATCCAAAACCTTCTTTAATGATTTAGTGGTGTGCTTTAAAACATTTCTATGCTGCATAACCCAAGCGGGCTTCAGCTTATGATCAGGAAATGATGGTGAGACGTTCTCCTTTTCTGACAGAGGAATTCATAGGTCCTTCAATAAACATACCTAAAAGCGGAAAAATAGGCACAGACCATCATCTTTTCAACATCATCCTGTATTTCTGAGATACTGAGGTAGCTGTAATCCAAGTAGTACTTAAAGCATTTAACACACTTTAAAATAAATATTGTTTTGGTCAGAATGTTCTACTAAAAGATCTGGTGATCATCAAAAGTTTTCTTTTCTCCAAATGTGGTACCGGCCTTTAGAGGGTTTTTGTTTTGGTCGATTGTGGTTTTGGCCTTGGGACGATCTCTGGAAATAACATCTTTTTCTCCTATTTATTGGTGAATCATTAACGCTGACCTTTACTGAAGCGAGCAAGGCCCGCAGTGCTTTTCCTACTTTTCTTTTTTCTTTTTTTTCTTTTCAAAGCTCACTTCAAAATAGTGAAAGTTGGCAAATCCAACTTACTTTCATTCAACTGTACTTTTTAAACGTACTTCTTTGAGAAATTTTGTTGCAAAGTTCCAAATAAGAAGAAGAGAAATAGCATAAATATAAGTGTGCAATATAACAAGAAGTAAAAAAAGGAACTATAATTATAAAAATACAACAACAGGAAAATAAAAATTGTGAGGAATGTGGCAGTAAACAAAAAAAGCTTTTATTATGAAAGGAAGAGTTACCTGACAGACAATAATAATTGAGCAAGTATATGTAGCAGCATGCAAAAATTTATATTTACAGCCATCAAAGCAGTTTTTCTCTAAATCATTTGTCCAGCAGATGTATACGAGTGTAGCCTTATTTACAAAAGGCTTAGATAGAGAAAATATGAGGTTAAACTGTAATCTAAATATGTAACTAAATGGGATTAATACTAAAAATCCTAACAAAGATGCACCTCTTAAACCTAAAAGGAGAGAAAAACTGTCCCAATGTAGGACAAAGACAATACTGATGGCTGTATTTTTTTAAGAGCAAAATCATTTGTCTTATAAATGAGGCCTTAATCTGCCAAAAGTAGCACATCTCTCTCAGCCATGAGATGTTACATGCAATGTACAGCAGCAGCTACAAGTGGGGCAAATAAGTGCCTTAAAGTCGTCTGTGATGCATAACTAGATGGTGCATTTCCTTCGCCAGGCACTCGATCTCTTGCTGTTTAGCCTCTCTGAGCATGATCGATGTTCCCAAGCACAACTCTCTGATGAAAGAGTCATCTTTTTTCTTTTTTTTTTTTCTTCTTTTTCCTTCTTCCTATTGCTGGCTGATTTGAGCGAAGTTTGATGGATGTGGGTGGACTTGTCACATGTGGGTGTGTTATCTCTTTGTTGTGTGAAACGGAGACAAAAGGAAAGGAGTGGATGAGAAGACTGCGATTTTTATCTCTGAAGTGCAAAAATGTTTCTAGGCGCAACACGGGGAAGGAGTGGGAGAGAGATTAGAGCGGCTGAGGAGCAAAAATAGATTGATCAGATAGCATGATAAGAATAACTGAAGGCTTTGTTTGTTAATTCTCATTGGAGTTTATTTCCCCCCTCTGTTGTGTTCAGCATTTCCCTGATCCACCCCTTTTGCTTTTCTTTACTATTCTGTTATTTCACAAGGGGTAAATATGGAAACGTCTGTATTTACACCTTGTAGTAATTAGGCTCCTTGCCTCTGTAGATTAGAAAATAACCTAATTAGGGATATTTTTGTTTTGTTTGACTCCACACCTGTGCAACAGCCTGCCTGTGTGTGTGTGTCTGAGTCTGCAGACGCGTGGCTGTTCTCTGCCCTCCTGGGTGGAGGTCTGCGTGAACCGCTCACAGGCCGCCGCAGCACGTCGCCAAGGGGAATCAGACTTGGCCTCCCAGGATGGCATGCAGGACCGGGCAGGGAACACACCCTGCATTACCAACACTTAATCCCCTTCAGAGGGGTCAGGTCTGCAAAGCTTCATCCCTGGTGAAGGGGAAAAACACCTGTGATTCATTTGCTTCTATGCGCCAATGTTCTTAAAGAGGCCCAGGGGAGACAAAAAACACATGCTGATGGGATGGAACCTCTGGTGTTTGTCTATGTACGAGGGCTGAGAAATATGTTGCCCCCTCCCCTGATGACCAAGTGTTAAGAAAGTAAAAATTATAAAAATTAATTTTCTAAAAAGATTGAGTGGAGTTCATATCCTGCGACGACACAGGGAGCGAGTTTCAGAGCCTTGGGGCCACCAGCTGGAAAGCTGATCTCCTCAAGTTTTAAATTAAGTCTGTGGCAGGAGAATAGTACAGCATCTATATGATGAAAGCCCCAAAATACAATATAGAATAATAAGTTAAAATGATGCATTGAAGTAATTTAAAACTTGGTATGATTATAATAAAAAAACCTCAGTGATACAAGTGCATTTTGTTAAATAATGTACAATTTATGTAACATAATTTCAAACTGTTCTATTTTCTCTTTTTTTAATACAAATAAAAAATAATAAACATAAAATGAAATATATATTTTTTTGGTTATTTATTGTTTTTAGTAACCTGAAATGACATATTTTAGCTTTTGTTTTGAAAGCCTCAGTGAATAAGAAATGACAAGGACTTCAAAAAGTGAGCAGGATGGTAATTAATGAGATTAAATGTCAAAAATGAACTTTTAGATAAAAACCCACATCCAACCTGTTGTTTGAAAATATCAATCCTGCTGTAGTGTTTCAATACCCAACCTCTTCAAATACAAACTTTCGTTGTTGACCCCAAGGCTGGGTTTACTAACTACTTTACAGTAGTTTTTACACACCAGAATGAATTTGAAGTAGACTCGTCTTGTAGTTTGGGTTAAGGAATCATCGTTATTTGACAGACCTGGGTTAGAGTTGTTTCAGATTGACAGGGGACATAATCATGTCCTTTTTATATATAGTTAAACCAAAATATGCATCAAAACCACAATGCAGTAAAGTAGAGTGAACTAAAATTTCTAAAATTGTATGAGAAGTTTCAGAGAAAGACACAAATGTTTGAGTTCATAGGTGTGAATGTGCTTAGTTAGAAGCCTTAGAATGAAGTAGGAATGGCATTATGTTATAAAACTGAATAAATTTCATAAACTTTTTCACCTGAAACCTCGTACCCATTGTTAAGTAAAGGGAAGTCCTGTTAGACATGCTTTAGCCCAAAAAGAGTCCAGCAGACTTTAAATACCAGCCTGATGGAATCTAATAGAACAGCTTTAATGCGTCGTCTTCCAGTCATGTGTTTTAGATAATGACCCAGATTACAGGCAGGCAGAGGCAACTTCTATTCATTGTCCTCTCAGTTAGCACACCTAAATACTAAAGACGTGATTATAAATTACTCTGATTCCGATGAAAACAGTTTTTTTTATTATTATTATTGTTTTTTTGGAAAGGTTTTTAGTGTGAGACTATAAAAAAACTAAACCTGTTTGAAGACCTTCGAAAAATCTTTATCAGAGGTGCTACTAACTAAGGTTGATGCAGTTTTGTAGTATAAAAAAGCCGAGCCATATGGTTATGCATATGCATAGAGTTTATAGTGCTGACTGTGCAACTTTTTTTTTAATAAGATGAAAATAAGATCTGATTTTATGACTGCGCTTTCACTCAGAATTATCTAACACAACTCCTCTTATTCCCCCTCTAAGCATGTTGCCTTTTACTTAAATTTGACAGATGTGTAAGTAACAATATCGTCTACAAACCGGGCCTCCAGGTCTAGAGATCCACATTGTCACCACCTGAGGGCTGTGATAGAGATGATTCCAACCTGCTCGGCTGTCTAATGACGGAGAAACCTGCAGCTGCAGGAGCTTTGACAAGCTGCTGTCAACTGTGACAACTGGGACTGAGTGAAGGAAGGAAAGAGAGAGCAGATACAGCAAACAGTAATGTGCAGACAGACTGTAGATGATTGCAGATGGAGTGAAGAGGGGATTGTAAAAAAAGATCACTGTTCAATCTGTGGCATTGACAATACGGTGTCAGCCCCTTGCTGGGGAGACCTGACAGGCTGGCAGGTGGGCTGCTGCTGTCGGTGTCACCGACTGGGAGATCAGGGCTGACATGCAGAGATTCCTGCAACCCTGACTACTGCTTCTGAAGCTGATGATTGAAGCTGATGCCTTAGTGACACATGCACTTGACATTCCCCCACATCGCAAACGTGTGCACTTTATTGGTCACATTCACTCCCTTGCAAAACTATTCCTAATCCTGCAACTTTTTCATATTTTAAACTGTACATCCGCAAACCTGAGTTAGTTTGTAAGGTTTTTATGTGATATACTTACACAAAGCCATAAAATGAAAAAGGTGTCATACAGTATCTAAATAGTTTTTCAAATAAAATAAACAATAAATATAGTCATTTATATTCCTCCTACTGTACTCTGATAACCATCAATAAGATTCGAACCAGACAATAGTATTTTAGAAACCATCTTATTAGTAATTTTGGTATTTACTAATTAGTAGGTAGCGTCAATCTGTAAAGACTTTAACTTCAGTAAAGAAAGAAAGACCTGAGAGTTTTGTAGGAAAACGTTACTGAAAATGATCACAAAGAGCATTAACACATGGACAGTTCAGAGGTAAAGCTGTGGCGATGTTAACAACAGGTTTAATGGATGATTAAAAGTAGTCCAAGCTTTGAGTGCCTCTTGTCCGACTATTCATCCAAAAATAATGTGGTACAACTTATAAAAAGCTTCAAAATATAACTTTCCACCTGAACCGACAAGTCAGCAATAAAGAGCCACCATCAGAGTTGCTTCCAGAATTTGCACACGAATGGGAACCCAGGTGGGACACCCTGTGGAGGATGAGTATTGGTGTTTCCACACCACAAACCTTGCATTGATGGAGAAGGGCAGAGAAAGTGCTGTTTGCCACCAAATATATAGGATAAAAAGTAAGATTTACAATACTGGCACTTCACATTGACCTTAAAAAAACCAAGCCAAAGCTGAAAGTTAGTGGTGGAACCGTCATGTTCTGAGGAAGCTCCTGGAATCGATGGCCAAGGTTGATGGAAGGAAGAATGGTGCTAAACTTAGAGCAACCCTTGAAGAAACTATGCTGGAGGCTGCAAAGACTTGAGACTGAGGCGGCAATTTGAATAACCAGTGGGAGAACAACCCCTTCCATATAGCCAGGGCTCCGGTGGAACAGTTTAGATCAAAGGATAATATTCCCATTCATGTTTTAGAATAGCTCAGACAAAGTTAAGACTAAATTGCAGTTGAGAATCTTTGGTAGGGCATGAAATTTCACAGACACTCAAATCTCATTAAGGTTTAGCTCCAAAAAGAAAAGGTGAAAGTCTCAGTTTCTATATCAGTATAGCCGCTTGAGACATACAAGCAGCTATATACAACACATACAGTGAAAAACACGTTTATGCATGATAATTCCAAAGAAGATAGTTTGTTTGGGAAAATAAAGAAGACTGCTTTTTTATTAATCTATCATATTAGAGAGTTAGAGAAAAGGCACTGCTAACTTGTCTGCAGGTGTAAAGTTACATCGGTCTTTGCTAATTACCGCCAAAGTGCATTCTGAGCTGGGCCTCCAAATTACATGGCTCCACCACAACAAGGCCGATGTGCCCAGCAGTCATTTGTCAGACTAATTATTTGTCTTGGACTTGTAATTGCTGTGAGAACAGGTAGTCAGGTAATTGTGTGGTAAGCTGCAAAGTTAAGTGATGCTTTCTCTCCAACATGAAAGGAGTAAGGAGTGCTGTGGTAAAATACAATGTCCCCCACCCAGTCAGATACTGTGTCTAAAAATACATGCCATCCATGAGACTCAGCTCGTTGAAAGAAGCAGAACAGAGCCTTGACGTTAAGATCATGTGCATGGCACTTTCCATTAGGTTGGCTACTTCCTGAGTCTATGTAAATAATTGTGTCCCCGGTGAATGCCAGAATAATAAAACCATTAATCACAATCCACAGTGAGTGAAGGAATGAAACTATAGATCTCCAAAGCAGAATAGTTCAAATCTGTCTCGTTTCTCGGAGCTGTATCACTTTTGAGGTAATTCAAAGAAGCATAGCTTCAATTTTTGCACTGTTTTGCATGTGCACAGAAACATAAGCACAAAGACCAATGTCATCTGCAATGACGTGTGGCTCAGTAACACTGTCACCTATCATCACAATTACCACTGAGCCCCGTGCTGCTCTTATTTCTAAATGTGCATCCCCTGATTCCTCACAGAGGTTACACAGGGCCAACTGGACACGATGTCAGGTTGAATATTATAATGAGCAAAAAATAAATAACTCAACAAGAAGCATAAACAGCAGAGTTTTAGTATTTGCCCCGAGTCCAATTGCAGCCCTCCCGCTGTCTGTGAGACTTGTCTGATCCGGACAATGGTCACTGGATTTCTCTGAGCCGCTTCCTGACGAGCAAATCAGTCTCACCACGCGGCCGTCCCTGGCTGTCTTGTAGTGCCGCTCCTGTGTGCAGCATCGCCCAGGGGCCTCTCCGTTCTTTTGTGTCAGGGAACACGCGAGCTCTTGAGAGGGGATCCATAACGATCACCGACAGCCGGGGCAGCGCAGCCCGGCCTCATTCGGAAAAGGCCACTTCTACATGAAAGGGTAGAGGCACAACAGAGCCTTCATTGTCCACTTACCTTTCTTCTAATGCACTCCATGGCATGGTCACGTTTTCTTGATGTCAGTTGTGGCAAATAATGTCAGCTCCCTCATTATAGAGATAGGTTAGATTTTGTTGAAATAAGATTCAAGAAAGTAAATATCTGAAGTTGTTCTTTTGCCAGATATATGTATCTATAAAATGGTAAAAAGCATGGTGAAAAGAGAAAATCCTGTCAGGCTAATGGCTAGTAACAATGTTCATGTCATTGGATACATCTAAAAGTTAAAAATTCAACTCTGATTTCTCAATAAAATCAATCATTTTAAAAAATCAGCTGAAAATTTGCAACCAACAAGACTTAGCCAATCATAACAAATAATGTAAACCAAAACCTCTTATTTTATTCAAAAATCAGATCCGATTTGCTTACTCTTTCTGCCACAACACAAAAGCTACACTCTAACATATATGAAACTGTGAATTATAGATGACAGACAAGGAGGTGGAAAAATCGGCATGAACAACAAATCAAGATAATCGATGTTAGCCTCAAATTCTGCCACAAAATTTAGATTTTGTTATTTTATAAAACGGTTAAGCTTTTCCTCTCATTCTGGAGCTTCTTTAGCTCATGATGAATTGAAGTCGGCTCAAAAGGGAAAAAAAAAACAGCTTCCTTCTCATTTTTTTAACAATTTGTTGGTTGTCCTGCAATTTATAGCCTACATGTATTTAATACCAACTGTTTTTTC
>JAUZNJ010117662.1:0-19435 GCA_034780135.1 Jordanella pulchra | reverse complement strand
TATATATATATAGGTTGAAGTGGAAAAAGGCAGCACCGCCTCCTGTGGTAGGTCGTGACGGCTGCAGTTCAGCCTGCAGCCTGTGGTAAAAACCTCTTTGCTCACTCATGCATTCAACCCCATTTTTTTGAAACCCTGTTAATGCATGAAATATTTAAATGGAAAAATATATCTGAATGAAATTGCTATTCATTGAATGGCTACTTAGTTAATGCTCGAACGAAATCTTACTCGTAATGGTAGCGCGGTTACAATAATGCACCTGCCCCCCTTTTTCGTTTTTACATGTAAGGGACTACATATCATACTGTAGTACATTAAATTAAATGGTTGAATTGACGGCATATGTTAAAAGTCCCAACGTGATGCTGGGGGGAAGGGAAGCACTATGTAGGCATCCAGCCTCTGTACAAGGACACACAGCAAACAGCCTAACATTACATGAGAGCAGGGTAAAGCTGCAGATTAACAGCTTGGTGTGATATTAGGCGCCAAATCTTCAGAGACTCAATCTAGATCGTGCAGGTCAAGCATTCTTCATCCAAATCTGCAGCCTAATTATATGCATCAAGTTACAACACCTGATCATACATCACGTCTATCTGTACCGACCACATATGAGCCTGTTCCGTTATGCTCCGAATTCATCGCGTTCCCTTCTTTACATCTTAATAGCTTTGGGGGTTGCTTAATGTGCAAACCGGTGTCTTACTATGCAAAACGATGCTTCTAGGCATGGCCATCAAATGGTGGTGACCTCTATCCATCTAATGTTAAAATTAACGATAAGATTTTGTATGTAAAACCCGTGCTTACCTCTTTACAGACAGCCTTTGACTTGTCCCCTTATGATTCGGTCTCACCCTCCCGTCAAAGTATCGTCTGAATCGGTGATATCTTCTGATGATCTCTAGGTGGGCCTTCCTCGGGCAGATCTCCACTGAACAGGGACGGCCCCCTTTACAGTGCAGCTCAGAATATCACGTATGCGCCCCCCCCCCCCTCGCTTCTTCACGCTCAACCCCCCCCATCCCTTTCAGTCTATTATCTCCACCCTCACCGGTCGCCTCCTCCATCGATTGATCCAGATGTTACCGCGAAGGAAATCACTTTAACAAAACGCGTATCATGGCCTGGTTAATTTCACCCTAAATACAGTATATAACCTGACAGCAAAGAAGCAAATCATTATTATTTTTTTCCAAGGTTTTCTAGATCCCAATATTATTGTGCTTCTTTTTCACAGCAGAATAGCAAATTACTTGGATATTTAACGCTCTCATCTGTCTGGCCTATATGGACACGACAACATTACAAAGGTATCATCTTTACGGATGTTTCATAGTTTGGAAGTTATGTTTGCAGAGTCATAATATGAAATCAACATAATAATTTCTGCTTTTACAATTCGTAATGGAAAAAAATCTAAATAAATATTTCGTAAGCAATTCAGAGGAAAACTGTAATTCCGGTTTTCTTGCTAGATAACCGCGCATGTCGTGTTCAAACTGATGTATAAACAAGGAGTTTCGTGTGAAATATTGCAATAAATGTAAGGCAAATATGGAAATGGATGAAAAGAATACATTCTAACTGCAAATACAACTAAATATTTACGCTTGATTGATGTGATTGTGAAATTGTGAAACACAATCCACCATCTAAGCGTCTTATTTCATCCATATACCTCAGTTCAAATACAGATTATTGTACAACTATGTATGGAGATCCAAAAATGATTAGGAATATTGTATGTCTCATTATCTAAAAAATAATACGTCAATTTGGGAATTTACTAATTCTTTTCAACTTTTTATTTTATCTATCAAAAGATATGATATTAAAATGAAAGAAATTTAAATTTTGTACCATGCCTGACCATCCGTTAAATGGACCCACGATTTTAAAGATGCAATAATTGGTGAGCCATGTCATACATTCAAAATATTAGCTCATGCTTATCTCTAATATCTATCCTTAAATGTCGCAACGATAACAAATAGTTACTGGGGTGGTGTCTTTTGAGCTTTAGTTGTACCAGAAAGTAGGCTCCCAAATCAAGTTTTGCTTCTCTGTGCATCCCTGAATAGGCCGAACAGCATATTCTTTTAAACATGAAGCACATCACTTGAACGAGTATTCATAGTACAACAAGTGGCACCAATGTCTTATTGGAAAGCTTAAGAGCAGTCATCCCAGATTCCTATACATGTCTCGGTCCTGCTGATTGCTGACCCATATTACTGCGTTGAGAAATAAGGGTTAAATTCGCCAGCCCACCAGCCCCCCTTTACTTCTTTTTTTTGAAACCCCCAATCTTTGACGTACTCCGAGTGACGCCGTCCTCCATGTGAATCGAAATCCTGCCTCTTCCCCCCAGTGTCCCCTCCCAGTTCGAGGAAATCCCAGACATGAGTGGGCAGCTTGTAGTATCATCTTGTTGCGTGGATCTGACCAAAATGAGCCACGTTCTGCAACAAGGTGACCTAGAAAGGAAAGAAGATGGAAAGAAAATGAAAATATTTTATTTCTGAAGCCATACACCATCAGCGGGGTCAAATTACCAATTTCAATTACCAATTTAACACGGAGTTACAATTTAAACACTCCACCCGATTGTAACGTTCACTGAAGAATTCTGCCCGATTGAGGCTTATATGGCGCTGACACTAGTCGCTGTCCATGGTGCTGATCTGCCAAGCACATTGGAACGTGTATGAACTTGTAAGGATCTTATAAAATCTTTAATTAAAATATTTTAAAAAAGCTTGATCATCGGAAATGATTATGCAACCAACTGGTGTTTTACATTTATTTACAATCTAAAAGGGCATTAAACGTGTTTGACGGTTGTCCTTTGGCTTTTTCAGTGGTAGCTTGTTATTCTTGTTAGCGTATTCTGCCCTCTTGTGGTTTTGTGTGAAAACAGAAACTTTTTTTCATTTGCTGTCTCACGTATGTGACAACTATGCTTTCATAATAAAGTGTGAGCAGCTGTTAACAGTGGTCATTTGTTGGAGGAGCTTCTCTCAAATGTAGTTCCCTGTAATCCCCTTTTGTCGGTGCAGAATTAGAACTTTTTGCCACAATAATAACCAAACAAACAAACAAAAAAACAAATAGAAACTTTTTGTAATGCAACAAGGGTCTTGAGAAAGCTGAATATTTATAGGGATATTATATTTGCATTGATCGAATTAACTAATTCAATTTCTGTGCAGTATTGCATAGAAAAAAAGTTGAAAGATAACAGGTAAAGCTTAGCCTATGTATTCTCATCCCACAACAATAAAAATCTTTACTAAAAAAAAAAAACACCACAAAGTGCATGAGCTAGAAACTGCAATTCATCACCTTAGCTATGAATGCTCTGCATACACTATAAAGAATTTAATTGGGAAAAAACACAACAACAAAAAAACTGGTCCTATTAATTTACTGTTTGTTTACTGTTTTTATTTTACCAGTTTATTGCTGTAAATGAAAGTACAGTAAAAGTAAAGTAAATTGTTGTGAGGCAGCACTATTTTACTGTTTTTTTACAGTTCATGCACTGTAACTTATTCTAACAGTATATTACTATATATTGGGTTACATTAAACTGATTATTTTATGTGATTTTAAAGAAGAAACATATCAATTTTGTATCATGTTGGGGTTTAAGCTCTTAGCCCACATGTAGAACACCACAGGAGACGTGATAACTTTAAAGGATTTATTGTAATTGGAACAAAACAGAAAGGTGGAAGGATTCGGCTCTGGAGGTTTTCTGACTGAGACTCTCACACTGCAGAGATAGGAGAGGGATGAATAGTTCAATGATGATCAGAATTCTTGTAGTCAGATAACTTCAACAGGATTTGGTCTGAAGGGAGCTTTAGTGAGGATGACTGCTGTCTGGATTGAAGAGCTTGGAAACTGTATTTTCCAGGAAAAGTTTCCAGAGGATTTGTGGCTACCAGTGGGTATTATCCACGGCGTCTAGGAACTCAAAACATAGTTCAACTGGGAACATCCACAGAAATCCTCTAGAGATGGAGATACCTTCAGAGAAAAGAAATAAACAGGGATAAAATAAATGATCAGAAAGCAACATCTGGAAATTCTATGCTTACTCAGGAGGGCTCTGAATACCATGAAGGTTTAACACTCAGGCAAGTGAAGTGACAGCATCCATCCTCTTAAATACTCCACTAATTAGGTAATTGGCTGCAGGCTGGGAGGTGAACCACCCCAACCACAGCCGTTGTCTCCATCTAGTGACAGAAAAGCAAAGCAGAAAAAACACAAAGAAAAACACAAAGAACCCCAGCACCTGACATTTAGAACAGATATTGACATTTGCATTATTCCCATAAATTCCTGAAATAAAAAAAAAGAGTACAGAGATTACATAAAATATTTTATTACATTTTGTTTTACAGGAGACAATCATTTATTTCTTAATGTCAGGTTTAGTGTAATTGTGAACATAATTGCAGCTGCTGATTAAAAGTGGGCATCAATGATATTAAGATGAGGTAAAATTAGCAGCAACAGGGTAAAATAGAGAAAAAACCTCGGCAATTACAGGTTTGACGACAGTATAAAATATACATAAAATAACAGCAATGACAATGTTCTTCAGAAAAAAAATATCTGCAATAAGCCAGGTTCAGTAAAAGTAAAAGAAACATACACCAAAGGCTAGCTCTGTGACATGTTTTTTGCACCCGTGATTGTAAATGACAGGTAATGTAAAACGTCGCAGTGTTAGATGAAAAATACTGAAAAATACAGTTCACTTTCCTGTAGTAACCAATTAACTGAAAAAAATGTTTATCATATATAACTTTTCCTTTGTTTTTTGGATGTTGCCTTAAAGAGTCACCACAGCAGATCATCTGCCTTTGTCTCACCCTATCCCATTTATCCCTTATATTATTACCCAAAACAACTCCATGTCCTCATTTATTACATCAGTAAATGTGCTCTGAGGTCTTTCTCTGACAGCTCCATCTTCAACATTGTTTGTCCACTATCCCTCTTTATTGAACTATATTAGCAATTTCTTCTCTGCCACTTCCTGCCTTTTAGACAGTGCCAATGGCTCTAAAGCATATAACACTGTAGGTCTCACTACAGATGCACAATATCAACTTATTGGTGGTAGCTATGAGATTTGAATGTTCTGAGCTTTTAGAAAGTTCTATGAAATCCAGAAAAAACACATTCAAAAGAAGCAGTAAGTGTGCAAAGATGGGTCTGCAAGTGCCTTACATATATCAAAGTATCAGTAAATGTTTCAGTACAGATATAGTCTTGTATACCTAAATGTCTGTCAGTTAAAAAAAATAGTTTCAGCTGAAGTTTCAAACAATAACTTAGTTTAGGAGCATCCTTAATCTTAAACAAGTGTGCAAATGGATCATTAGTGTACTAGACCACTGATTCTTTCCTTTTCTAAATAACTAAAAGCAAATATTACTTTACTCAATTTTGAAAAAATAAATCCTTTCCATTTAAGTTCTATTCAATTAAAATTCAATTCAAAAACAATTTATTAATCCCAAAGGGAAGTTACCTAAGAAAGACTCAAATGTATCCATTTTAACTACTTCTGATATTTTCATCTGCAAATTGTAACTGGCAAATGCCTTAATGTTCATGACAATATTTTAAACAGATAATGAAAAAAAGGCTAGCTCTAAATTCTAGAAGTCAGCATTACTAAATTTCAGTATAATTAACAGGCTTCCTCAAGTATTAAAGTGCTTCAGCGTTAGATCTATTTCATTTACACAGCTCCCTTTGCCAATTTTAGCAACTTTGTAAAGTTACCAATACTATCTGACATAACAATTTGATAATCGTACATACTGTACAAAACAATTCACAAGAGGCATAAACTTACCTTCTGAAGTTGTAGACTGAAGCAGGTAAAGTGCATTGTAAAAAAACAAGCCCACAAACAAATATTTTCCCTCAAAATGAGACCTCAGAGTTGATTGATTGCTAAAAATGTGATATCATCAGAACAGAACCAGCAGCCAAAAGCATTCAAAAGGATTCTCAGAGAATATGGCAGGACTTGTAAAAATACCATATTATGCTGTTAAAATCAACTTGAATTATAATTATTCAATTTTACTACATAGCAAACAACTGAATGGTAACTTAACATACTAAGTTGTTTTACAGAATTTCGCTGTTATTTAAACCACAGGAAGATATTGTTAAAACTTATAAATTTACCGAAATCCTTTACAGTGTAAACAGTGCCTTGCAAAAGTATTCATAGTTTTAGTGTTTTCTTCTTTTGAAACATCAACCACAAACCTAAATGTATTTAATTGTCTTTTATGTAGATATCCAAGAAAAAATGAATCAAATGTAAAATAAAATGGTTTGCAGACCATTTGCATAAGTATATATGTGTTAAAAGAGTCTTGACTGTACTGTACCTATTTTCAAAGCTATAGTCTGTATGTAATTATACACTAAGTTTGGATAAATGCTTTATGTTTACCTCATCACTTTATCTACCTTTATATTTTTAGGTCTCTTGTATACAGATGACTGATTGGCATATATAATAAATATAGCACGTAAACGGCTGATGGACCTCCTGAACTAAACCATACTTTTCGGTGAAACCAGTGTGTTTTCTGTAATGTTCATGACATGTTCTGTCAGACTTTTGCACCTGTTGACAGGTATGTTAGTTCATTGTACATGAGCAAGGTCCTTTAATTTGTCTTAGACAGTTTGCTTTTATGTTTAAAAATCTATATCTTTTTTTACAAAATTATCATTTAATAAATCTTTATCTGTTATTATTTTTTCAGTCTTGTGTTATTTGATTTACTAGTGTGAGTTTATATCCCATTCAATAATTTCCTTGAATGGGATGTAAACCTTCAAGCTCAACTGTATTACGAAAAGACACTGTTGATTGTACAGTACTGCCTACAGATGGCATACGATGTTAATGTCTGCTGATTTCACTGAGTGTAAAAATTAGTTTGAGGATCAGAAAAGATTTAGAAAGCAATAACAGGACAAAAAACCGGTGTATATTATTATTATTATTGTGAATATTATTATTATTATTTTTAGTAGTAGTATTATTTATTCTTTTAAGATTTATATTTATTCTTTGGTGATAGTATGTGACTTAGCCACTTTAAACCCATTTTATGTAATCTCCTTTAAATCTAGTATTGATAGCTTGTGTCCAAATATATGTAATTAAATGTTTACGAAGGTCTTTAAGAAAGATTATACTTTTCAGGCAGGATTCAATTATGACTCTTCATTTATGACTGTTCATTCATGAAAGAATATCCTTCGTTTTGCCTATTTGACAGAACTCTGCTCAGTCTGACATACATAAATAGAGTGTTGAGAATCAGCAACCAATGGCTGTATCCTTAAGCTAAGGGAAGAAGATTTGTGATTTCAATAAGATCTTTATTGAAACAATTACCAAGATGAGGGATGTAACCAGTATTCACCCATTAAGGGTAAAATGGAACTGACAGATATTTAAGTGGTTTGATATGATCAAAATAAATGCTTAACACAGGTAGATTGGCTTAGATAATCTGAGACAACTAAAAAAAAAAAAAAATAAATAAAACAAGGCAGCAGTTGAATGTGATTGGTCTGATTGAACAGAAAAAGAAACAAAACCATAAAAGAAGTAGAGCAAAAATGCTTAATAGACCTACGAAGATAAAACCAGAAGTCAAAGAAACTAAACTATGATAAATCAAAAAAAAATAGATGAAAGAACACACTACCCAACTATTGAGAACAGGAAAAGATTAACTAACATGGCAAGACACAACTAGTAAAACAAGCTTATGGCAATACCAAAACATGAAACTCTTAATCAAAACCTTAAACAAAAGGAAAAACTGCAAACAGAACAGATTTTAAAAACTAAGCAAAAAACAATACTTAAAGCTCCCAATAGAATTAAGAGAAAATAACATCCATCCATCTTTTCCTGTTAAATCCGTCAGGGTCTTAGTAGGGCCAGTGCCCATCTCCAGCAGACTGTGCCGAAAGGAGGGGTTCAGCCTGGACAGGTCACCAGTTTATCTCAGAGCAACACACACACTCACTCACACCTACAGCAAAGGCAATTTAGAGGCATGACTGTGTGAGGACACTAGAGTACCAGGAGAGAACCCACGCATGCACGAGAGGAACATGCAATCTTCACGTAGAAAGACCCGGTGTGTAATGATTCTTCTTCTTATTCTTGATGTTAATTGCAGGTTGGCAAGCAACATTTTGCTTCATTACCACCAGCAACCAGTAAGGAGTGTAGACCAAGACTAACAAGCTCAAAAAAAAAAAAAAAAAAAACATCTGTAAGGATTCTGTGCATCAGCTCTGGTCTAATTATCGCCATCTGCTCTGTTGCTCTGCTCCTGATCACCACCCATCGGTTCCACCTGCACCTCTGCCTACATAAGCCTGCCTCAGACCTGAGTATGATGCCAGATTATTACGAGCCTTTGGTGAGTCTATGCCAGTGTACCTTTTTGCCTGTCTGCCCATTTTTGACCCTATTGCCTCCTGATTCTGACCCTGGCTGAACCACTGTTGGACCTGTTTGTATATCTACATTGACCTGTTTTCTGCCCCTCTGACTATATCTCTGGATTCCTCCCTGGAATCTTCTGAGCCATGTGATCTCCTGGTTCTGACCCCTGCTCTGTCCCAAACTCTGATTCTGAATCTTATTTTGGAACCTCCCTGGACCTCTGATCTCCCGGCTCTGACACAGCTTCCATCTCTGACCAACTAACAAAGCTAATCCCCTCAAAGGATCAAATCAGCAAACTCACCTGCATAGTTCCTGTTCTTGCTCTGCTCCTGACGTTGACATCACAGGCCAACTTGCTTCATCTCTTCTTGTCTGGGCTTTCCTTTTAATCCCTTCAAGGTCAGTCAATCTAATGTTCCTTCAGAAGATTAATTCCTTCTTCAACTGCTGGACACTCACAATACAAATTTCTCCCCAGAAGTACCAGTTGCTGTGGCTGATGATCATTGTTGTTCCAGACCCTGTTGCACTTTTCAATAAATTGTTTAACATTTCCTTCAGCATCTGACTTGAATTCTGGGTCCTCAGTTCCACCCCGTTGCACTTGGCCGGGAATCTAACTCACAAACTTCTTGTTACAAGGCAACAGTGTCACAAACTGCCCAGAAAATAGCACACAAAAGTAAAGTAAAATATTCTAGGACACCAAATTATGACTCAAAAAAATCATAAAACAAAACAAATGAACATCGGTTTCAATGCTCAATTGCAATAAAATATGCAATAAATATGGGATGAAAGGTCATCATTTAGCCAAATAATAAAAGGTTAGCATTATCACTAGCATTAACTGACCTGGAAACCAGCTGCCAAACAGTACGTAACTAGAAGGTGTTTAATCCTCCTTGTTTATTAGATTAGCCTTGTTCATAAAGCCAATAAAAGTTGCTCTAGATAGCCTCTTCTGCCAAGTGCTGCTGCCATGTCTGACAACTGGTTAAGGGGTTTAATGCTACCAATATGTTTTTATCACAAATAAAACTGGGCCTTAGGGTCAAGAATCTTTGCATAGTCTCCTTCTTCGAAGGACACTGATTTAAAATTCTTGTTTCCTTTTCAGGTGCTGCAATAAAAAGGGAAACAATTTGCTATACTTTAGTTTTTTTTATTTTAAATATACTGTCATTAGCTTTACCATTTAAGAACTTAGGCCTGAGAAAGAAAGCATCTGTCCCTTTTTAATTTTTTTTAGGTAAGAGTTACAAGTTATTAACCTTTTTTTCACTGGTGCCTAAGATACTAGCAGTACTGATTTTAAATAGTTTCAAGATAAGCTTATAACTCTCCCTAGTGTGATAGAAAATAAGAACTGATTCCCTCAGGCCATAACTAACCCAAATTCATTCTATTCTAAAAGGGATCCCACATGTTGATGATCAATTGAGTTAGCAGCTCCTGTTAGCATCTACTTTCTTATTTTTGCACAAACATTCATTTTTTCTTTGTTAAGAAGTAATGGCATTATGTATTTTTATAACCCATTAGTCATAATTGTATTATGCTGAAGACACAATATTTTTTTTTACTTTTATCAGACATGTAAAACCCAAGGGCTGAAAAGAGCATTTTTTTTTACCCATGACCAGAGATGGTTACATTACAAAGCATCAAATGCTTAGTGAGTTCATTCTAAAACAAACAAATAAATCAATAAATAGATAAAATACAGCAACATTGAATCTACTAACTTAGAGAAAACCAACCAACTGTTCCAGTAAATATACATAGCAGGGTATGTGATGAATTTGAATAAAGTAAAATATTCACAATTTAAAGGTGTCTGCCACAAAAACAAAAAAACAAACAACAAAAACCTATGTATTGAAAAGGTACCACATATATCTTGTAATCCACTGCCAAAAGCTTGATTATTAACCCAATTTTAATGAATTGTTCCTTGGGATGAGGTGCACCTTTGGTAAAAAATTCCTTAAAATCCCTTCTTAATTTAGTAAATAAAGCACAGTGTGTGTCTGCAGCCTCTGGTGTTTGTTCTGCTGTCACCTTCCTCCTTCACTCTGCACTGTGCTTTCTTCTTTGATCTGTAGATTGAAACTTCAAGTGGGACATGGTTCACCTTTCCTGTGTTTTTGTCTTCAGTAAAATACTTCTGGACATTTTCTGTCTGATGCTAAAGCTTACAATAGTCACTGCTGCCATTCTTTGGTTTTGGGGGGAGGGGCACCTGATAATAGTTTAGATTTAGTCTCTTTCAGTGTTTGTTTTTTCTAAAATAATCCTTGCAAATCAGTTTAAATCTGTTCTGTTGGATGGATATGTTAAAGATAAATCTAAACCTGTAACAGGGATGTACCGAGGACCATAAATTCGAGCCAGACAACAAGAGAAAAGTTTAACAGTTTATTTAAGTGAATTTTCGGAACCGAAGCGACAGCGGGGATCTACCACAGCAGCTGGTTCATCTGTAGGAAGATAGTAGATGTGAATGTCCAGCACTGAACAACGGAAAGTTTGATCTGATATGAGCTGACTGACATCAGAGGTTCTTGGAGGATTACCCAGAGGAACCGAAGGAGAACCAGGTTGTGGAAGTCGCGGCTGTCTGACGAGGAAGCCACACTCAGGTGAGTAGAACAATCCAATTCTTAAGGAGAACCAGCTTTTCTCGTGGTCAGGAAGGAAGACAGAGTAGAGGTTGGTACCGGGAGATCAGAAGACTTCAGGTGATCCAAAACGTGATCCAGAATCGTGATGAGAGCAGAGGTCGGCAACAGGAGATCAGATGTTCGAGGAATAATCAGTCTGTAATCCAGAATCAGAGTTAGTATGTTGTTATTTTTAATGAAAAAGAATCTAAAACCAGATATATTTTTTGATGCTCATTCTCAGTCATGGTATACTTTGAGATCTAGCCCCCCAGTGAAAATCGTTTATGATTGATACTATACTGTATAAAAAAAAAGAATAACAGAATCCCCTGATTAAAAGACTTCACCTCAGATCTCCAGGAAGTGGGACAATAACTAGCCAATATTTTGACTAGTTATCTTTAATTATAGTTTTCAAACCACTTTGATTTTTTTACATTTTGTGTTACAAAAGTCCAACCAAGGAAATAGGCAATGTGTTTTTTCGGACAATATTTAGGTGCACCTCTTATTTAATAATCCTGGACTTAAAAAAAATATTGTGAAACTAACTTGGTAAGTAAGGGAACTTTAAACAAACAATTAAATACTTTTGTTAGAACAGCTCCTCTTGCAGTATGTCATTTATACACAATTGTTGAAATTTAAACAAAAGGGAATATATTTAATTTTCTTTGTTCTCCATGAGGCTCAGGGTTTGAATGAAGAACAAATACTAATTTTCTGTATTGTTTGAGCATTACTAATGTTGTGCCATATATGACACCATCAGACAAAGGTTGATTTTAAATATTTACTTACATTTCAAACACACAAGTGTCGATCACTTATTAAAATAAAGCATTTTTGAGATTTTTTGATAATAACAGCTGTTGCACCACTTGATAATGTTTTGATAACATTTTTGTCTCGCAAGTTTACTATATTCCCACCTTAAATGTAAAAACCTATTGCAAACATTTGAGAGTAAGTATACAAATGGCATAGCAATTAAGCCTAGAACTTAATTTTAAATTAAAGAGAGAAAGCCTACAGGAGGACTGTGAATCTCATTGACTTTTATGTAGAAATTTACTAAAAACTTCACAGTGAAATTAATTACATACACAAAAGGGACTTTGGGAAAAACAAAAAAACAAAAATCAAACTTGATTGTTTTGGTTTTCCTACCCTGATAGGCAGATGTTTGCTTTGCCCGGCTCGTAATCCATTCTATCCAGTCTATGCATTATAGGTGAGTTAGGTTCTGCTTGGCTCCCTTTGGAAAAAAAACAAAACCAAAAACCAAGCAAAACAAGAAAAACTTGTAAAGACTTTTCCTTGTTGACAGAATTTTATTAATCAAAATCACCTAAACCCAGTTCTCAGCAGGATAACTTCTATTTGAATGAAAGATTCTTGCTATGTGCTGTTAATAAGGGTCCAGTGTGCCTCCTTCAAGGATTTTGTTTTCCAATCCATTTAATAAATGCTTCTTTACTACACTAAATTGAACATTTCTGATGTAAACAAGTTTTATCGTTGTAGGTACATTGAATTGAGGTTCACCCGATTGGAATAACATCTGCCCCTTAACCTCCATCGCTCTCTAAGACATGCTCACTGGTGCAAAGCTAAAGATTGTATTTGCACAGGTTTGTGCCCACTGGTTCATGCGAATGAGTGACATGTATATCTGAAGGAGGCTGAGCCAAATCCACAGTGCCAGGAGGCCAAAAATAAAGGTGATTCACCACGTGTTATGATCTAGGAAATAAATTGTGCAATAAAATGTTCTCTGCATTCAGTTCCTAAATCGCAAGCACAGCCGGGATCTCAGTCTCAGTTGGCAGTAGTCCCCACTGACCTTAGTGAACCCATCTTTATTTATCAGTGCCTCTTTTACAACCACAGCTCCTGCATGAGGCCTTTCTCCAGAACAGATCTATTGAGTGGAGTCAGTCAGTCAAAAAGCAAGCATTATATAATTCCAATCAATCTGTTATAAACTCTTGACATAAACTGAGGGTGCCACACAGCAGAAATTTACAGCTGTTTAGACAGCAAGTCATTTCCCTGTGGCATGTGCATACATATTGCATCTGCCTTTGGAGCTAAGTGCAAATAAAAACCCTGCCTGGGGAAGACTTCAAATGAGAGTTTTACTCCTCATCCGAAACAGCCATGAATGATTGGTTACACACATTGCATCAGACTGCATTTAGTCCTCCATAAATGGGGAAGGGAAAACGGGAGGGCTTACTGCAGGTCTTTGTATTAAAAAACAACAACCACAACAACAAAAAATACCTTTGATATTTTTTTGAACTGATGAATCTCCCAGTAAGACAGTGGCATTTAACACCTCTAGGTGGCACCAGAGACTGTTCATCTTTTTTAAGGCTGTGATTACTATTCATAGCAATAACCAGGGAGCACATCAAGTGAAGACACTCATGGATCAATGTACTATAATGTATAACCACTGTTGCACCGGATGAAATATTTACCTTCATGCTCCTCTGGAGCGCCAGTGTCTAGATGTTATCAGATGCTGCAGGAGGCTGCTGTCGTCTACTTGAATGCTCTGAGCTCTCTGTTCTGTGGCAGAGCATCCAGTTTACCTTAGACATCCAAAATGGCTTAGGATGAACTCTCTCCATACAATCAAGATGGAAGGAAAATAGAGGAGATTTTTTTTAGCATACATAGGGAAACCTATGTTCCTGGAGAGGATTGATGCTTTCTATGTTTGTCACCAGGAATTTGTTTACTCATCTATATCTCCTAAGAAAATCAACCCCGTTAATAGATCTCGATTATGAGCATTAATTCATGTAACATTTGTTGTTAATATATTTGTTTTAATGATCTTCCATCTCCAGTGTACATTGAACCGTCTACACAGTATGCTGATTGAAGTATCCTTTGGGTCTAGTAGTGAATGTAGTAAAATTAAAGGCATTATGTAAATTGAACAAGTGCTTCCAGCTATTCTTCATCTTCTTTATGCATGGGTGCTTAATTCAATGAATCTTTGTGAAAGCACTTTCAGCAGTGATTGAGCTCGATATATGCAGCACCTGAATAAAAGCCAAGCTGCACAGATTAACAATGTGACATACTGGAAGCAATATTACAGTACAATATGTCATGGCTATTTGTTAAGCTGATTGGAGACAGAAGCATGACTTGTAGGCTTGTGTCTGCAAATTTGCAGCACAGATGAAAGGCTGTCCTTTTAGCAGCACTGCTCCACAGCTTACCACTTATGGTAGCTGGAAAAGAAACAGTTCAAAACTTTACGGGCTTTTGTGTCAGAGATAAGAACGTATGCTTTTTTAAAAAACTTAACTTCTTTATTTAAACAAAACTTTCCTATTTTTCTCCCTTTGTTAACCACTAAGTCAATCATTTAAGTCAGTTATTCTATATTTGCACTCTGAGGCTAGAGGTCGCTGTCAGAAATAAAACATTTGAAGTTGGCTGTGTATACTCTAATTCAGTATTGAGTTTTATCGCAGCACATGTAAAAGATAGTAACAAATTGAAGATAGATACCCTTTTATAACACCTTCCATAAACTTAATCCTGTCACTCATACTGTGCTTTGCAATATCCAATGTGAACACTTGTATTTTTGTTTCTGAATTCAATAAATAGACAGAAATATATTGTTTTCTGTAATTATTGCCAGTAAAGAAAAAAGGACAACAAAAGTGTGACATTCCGGATGAAATATCACAGTAGATTATGTTATTATTTGTTAAAATGGAAGAATGCTTGTAGAAATTGGACAAGGCAGCTCATTCCTAGGGAACAATTGTTCTTCCTCTTTCATACAAGTTATTGGTAGAATATCTGCACATCTATCCAAGGCACTGATATACAGAAACAGAAAAAACTCTGAGTCAGAAATATAAGATATCCCCCTTGTCTTTCTTCTTGCCAACATTCCAACAGACCACCAAGTATATAAGAAATTCTGAAAGTTGTAGTTATGATTTATAAATTAAAATTAGTACTTAGAAGTACAAAGCTCAGAAGTTGCTCATCAGTCGCAAATCTTTACTTTTGGTTACCTTAGATATAAAAGATAACAAAATTTGAAGGAATTTATTAGCGGACTTGATCATTTGCTTCAATTAAAACTATTGGCACAATAATCTGTTCCAGGAGTGTTTTAATGCAGAAAAAGAAGATAATCATATTATGCTGTTTTATGGCAACTAGTACCAAATCAAAATGTGACAAACTGAAAGCATTATTAGAGTACAGTATACCACGGTAATTTGTTAGACTGAGTCGAGACAGATGCATGACCTGTGGATTTTGTGTTTGCAAATTTACTGCTTCGAAAAGAAAGAGCCTGCCCACTTTGCTTCCCTAATTTTCGTTTTTTTGGCAGTTATATAAAGCCATCACAGCTGGCTGGTTGCCTGCACAATTGCCCTGCTATTAATTTTGATGCGTAATTGTATTGCATAATGTGTTATGCTCCTTCATAGAAGAGTCAAACAGCTGTGCATATTGGTTACTCCGCTGCAAGCACTGTTCAGCTTTCATCTTGGCTGCACTGCCAGACAAACAGTTTCATCATAAAGGGGAACTGTAACGGGGCACTGTCAATTTTAAGCCATATCAGTGGAAGACGTATGCATGGCGCCTCAATATATTTTCTCAATGAATTGTCAGATTCTAAGGCCAGGGAGATTTAGAGTAATTTATATTCTCTTATCAGACTGTGGCTAATTTAAACACAGCAGTCGTACAATGTCATCAGTGACAGACGGGGAAGTCAATCTCTGTTACACAGCAGCATAGATGAAGAAGGACAGCTGAGCATTTGCGGCAATAGACTCCACATGTGGGTTTCCCAGCAGATGGTAGTGGAGTATCACGGTGCAGCTTCTTTTACAGCAGGATGAAAATGGTGCAGAAGAAAAGCTGTCTGAAAATGACTACTGCAGATTCTGATGTGTAAAACCTTAATGGGATAATAGGGCAATATCTCACCTACATCTCCTTTGTACAAAGCAGCACATTTCTTTTAAAAAGGAAAGGAAATCATGAATGACAGCAGTATATATTTCAACTTGTCCCGTGAGGCAGATCCGGGGGGGTGGGGGGGTGGGGGGGGGGCGATTAAAAGTGGTGCCCACCACTTGTTAACGTGCAGTGAATGTGTGTGCTTCTGCAGTTTAGATTCAAATCACTTTCAACATTAAATTCAGTAATAAGCACAACCATAATATTCATGAAATACTTGATGCAGCAGCAAAGAGTAAACAAGGATCAGAGCAAATAACAAGTTTGCTGAGATGTGAGAAGTTAGATGTGTCTACAGTGAAATTCATTTGCTGAGGTCAAATAAATAGTAAAACAACTTTTTTTTTTCCCAGATTCGGCCTTTTCTTCAGTTTTTTTGTTAAAAAGTATGACCATGCTGAAGAGAGATCGAACTGGAGGAAAAATAGACTCTGCATGCCATAAACAAGGTCAAGTATTACCTACAAGTGTTTAAAGAAACTGTGTAGAGATTAGTTCATCACACACTCTTATCAAAGCACAAAGCAGTTGTTAAAAGTCAAGTGGCAACGCAGAAAACTAAAACCTGCTCAGAAGCTATAAAATAGGTATTTTATGAAAAAAATATTTTATCAATTATAAAATAATCTCACACATTAAATATGCATCCTGATGTATGTTCTGACAAACATGTCAGAGTAAAAGCATCAGCCATAAGTTCTAAAGCAAATCAGTATCCTTTGAAGTCATGTAAAACAGCCTTCATCAGATGAGAGCTATTCTGACTGAAAAGTCCAGCACATGAAAAAAAATTGCTGTGATTTGAAACCTGGTAAGCTAATGAGTTTGCACATCTATCTTCTCAATTGTACAGGCTTTTGTGCCAAGGCCTTTGAGGCTTTTCTGTGCCAAGGCCAGTAATAGTGTTCCCATTGTTCGCTAGAGAATATGGCACGTTTTTTTTTTTTTTTAGAAAAGTTAAGCAGAGCCCATCTATACTTTCTTTTTCCCAAATGGAAAAGATCAGGAGAATTTTTCTTGAATTATAGATATAACTGGAGTGAAATTAAATTGATAAAGAACAAAAGGAATAAAACTTAAAAAAGCTCTGAAGGCTGGATGTTTCACAACTACATTTGAGTTTGCAATCTTTCCCAAGCAGCACACTTTAAAGACTTCTAAAACCATATTGATCATTTTATTCTTTACTTGCATCTGCCTCAGAGATTAACTTCAACATGTCCAGTCTTATAGACAGTATCTTCTGTGTTAATTATAAGGCTCCTTGCATAACTTGTGTTTTAGAGTCTCATATATACATTGGAAGTAAAGGTAGGACTGTTTTCTACTGGTTATCAATCTCAAGTGCTCCTGTCTGTCTTAGTGAACCATCTGCGAAACACCAATCCGCCACTGGAGAACCACTAGATTTAACAACTAGGAGTCTTCCAGTGATCTTCTGATATTAAGCTTTACACCATCCGTATCTCTGTTCTAGTTTTGCGCTATGGTGTTGCCAGAGTCAAGTCACAAATTATTGACAGCTGACAGCACAGGGTCATCCCTCACAAAATGTGGCATGGAACAATCCACTCTTGATGCGTCTAGGATCTGTCCATGCATCCCCTCTTATTTTGAAATATATCGAATTATAATTCATTTCAATTTAGTTTATTTATAAAGCACCAGTTCACAACACATGTCATCACAAAGGACTTTACAGAGACAATTAAATGAGATCATACAGTGAGATTGGTTAAATGTTTTTTGTTTTTATCTAAGGAAACCCAGCTGACTGCATCCACTCAGGATTTTGCAAGATTCACTCCTGGATGAACATGTTGCAGCAGTAGATATTAATTTGCATTGTGTTATTGACTTTGCAGCATTGCCTTACACTGAGCATGCACAGTGGAGAGGAAACACTCTCATTTTACAGGAAGAAATCTCCAGCAGAACCAGACTAAGTGCGAGAAGCCTTACAATATAATCTCGATCATCTTCCAAGATCAATTTTTTGAAAAGCGGGATTTTGTTCAATTGTAATTCATTGTGTAGAAATGATATAAAAATTGGGAATTTTAACCAAAATGTAGAATAATCTGAGATTCTTGAGAAAAATTCTAACAATTCATTTATGAGGCAGAAAGAGGTTGTTGAGTGCTGAAAAATAGCAACATATCATCTGCATAAAGGCTGTTTTTTTAATACCTTAAATATCAATGGGTTGCCTGATAGCTGCAGCAAGTGGTTCAATAAAGATGGCAAAAAGGGATGGGAGACAGCAGGCATCCTAACCCTTTGCCCCTTTGAAGAAAGCTAGAAGAAGCTTGATTATTTATTCAAATATATTCTGTTGGAGAATAGTATTGTATTTTTATCCAATTTGTGAAACCAGTTAAAAAGCAAAATTTATCCAGAGATGCAACCAGAACTTTTAGTTAATCTACCAAACACTTTGTCTTCATATAATAAAAATGTTCATTTATAATATTTATATATATAATTATATATTATATATAGCCTATTAGATTTATTAGTGCATTGGTGGATGGATGCATTCCGTTTACAAAGCCAGCTTCATCATAATATATTAAACAAGGAGTTACCTTTTCTAAACTTACAAATTATTTTAGGTCAGTGTTAATGAGAGATATGGGTCAAAAGCTGGAAGGAGAAACTGGGTCTTTGCCTAGCTTTGGCAGGAGACAAGAATTTGCAGAATTCATATTTGGTGGAAGTCTGCCCGTCTCCTCAGTTACCTGCAGGGTTCTGTGGAATGTCGGTGCCAAAATATTACAGAATTTAAAAAAAAATCCATCAAGGCCAGGAGCCTTTTTGTTAGGCATGCGTTTGAGAGCTTTATGGAGCCCAGTTGTTGTTGGAGATAAACCCAAGGTCCTTGCCTGAATTTCAGATAATTTGGGAAATGTTACTCTGTCTAAAAAAATTATACATTTCATTAGCTGATGTGTTTATTCTTGATAAATGTAGAGCTTTATACAAATCTCTTAAACAGCTGTTTATACTATCTGGATCACACACAGTTTTCCCTGTTGATACTTTAACAGCTAAAATGTTTTTATTTTTCAAATGAATTTATTTTATGATGGTTAGCTAAAATCCTCCTTATTTAATGCTTGTTGGGATCCGGGGTTCTGTGCTTTCCACCTTCCTCCAGCAGAGCGCGCCGTGGGTCTCCTGGGCTGGAGCCCTC
>JAUZNJ010117651.1:0-19435 GCA_034780135.1 Jordanella pulchra | reverse complement strand
TATTGAGCCACTTTGGGGTGTTTTGGAGGAGCGAGTCAGGAAACATTTTCCTCCACCAGCATCACGTCGTGACCTGGGCACTATCCTGCAAGAAGAATGGCTTAAAATTCCTCTGACCACTTTGCAGGAGTTGTTATGTAATTCCCAAGATTAATTGATGCTGTATTGGCCGCAAAAGGAGCCCCTACGTCATACTACTAAGTTATTGTGGTGTAAAACCAGGTGTTTCAGTTTCATTGTCCAACCCCTGCAAACAAACGTTGTCATATTTTAAACTCCCCTTTTACGTCAGAATTATTATATATTCTTAAATAAAGCTTGTTTCATTTTTCATAAAATAAGCTTGTAGACTAACACACTGTTAACATTTCTTCTGTGGACATGCACCAGCTTGTGGCATCCAGATCACCTCAGAGAGCTGTAAGGCACAGCACTCTCTGCATGCTGCTTAGCTCGCCTCAGTGCAGCCCTGCTCTGTGGTCAAACGACACAATCATAATAATGGGGCTTTAAACTGTGCGCAGCACCCGCCGCTTCCTATGTAAAAGCAGCCTTATGCTCTTTCTGTGCCCCGGAACGAGTCAACATAAATAAGATCTACTACTATTCTATTCTACACAGAGTTATACCAGAAGCTTAGATGGCCACTAATGATTGAGCCTCTCTAGATAACTGAAGGTAGATCTGGTAAAGAATTCCCCACAAATTCAAACTTGGGAACATAATTCATCTTTGATTTTTTTATCAAAGTCTTGATACTTATTAAATATTGTACCTGTATGTTCTTAGGGACGTTCTCTCCTTCTGTTCCTGGGATCTGCGTTTGGGTGTTGGGTCGTGGTTCTAACCAGAAGGAAACGAGCCAACGGATAAAGATGACTCTGGCCTGAAGGAAGCTCTCCTTGGTGCAGTACACCGTCTCACCACCGTCCTGTTCTCTGCGCACCACACCGTAATAGGGCTTCGGACGCATCGGAGGAACATCTAGAGAGAGAAAAACGTTTTAATTGTGTCTAAGCAAAACACACAAACCATTCCTACGTAGTTTTTTTTTTTTTCAAATGACAATAAAATCTTTATACAGTAACAGTACTGACCCAAGATGGGGTTGTAAAGGCTCGTTTCCATGGCGAAGTTGGGAAATATATGAGGAAGGTAAAACTTCCTAAAGTGGCCAAAGAGGAAGCTGAAGCCACGTTCGTGGTTCTCTTTACAGCGCCACTCCAGAGACTTTGCCTGGTCGATACACACAAACACAATAAAACCTTGTGTTATAAAGAAAAATCAGCCTGTGTGAGACAGGAACCAGCAGAGAAGAGCGCCGTTGTGCCAGAGGGAGAAGCTTATCAGTGTGTGAATGTTTGCACACATGTGGCTGAAGGCAGCAATGAAGAAAGGGAGAAGCTGGGGGGGTGGGGGGTCCAATGCGCCGTTAAATCAGTGTCATCACCAAGCCCCAGGAATCCGCTGGGTTTAACATTAGTGGTATTAGTAAAGCATGGCAGCATAATCAAGGGGATCATGGTCTTGGTAAATATGTTAGTAAGAAAACGGATAATACCTGGTTTACCATGTATTTTAGCAGAGCTTCAAGGAAGTAGGCTGTGAGGTCATCCTGGTTCTTATCACCAGACTGCGGAGCGACCAGTGGTGTGATTTCTTCAGGGATTACCTGAGCTGAAGATTAAAAAAAAAAAGAATATTAAAGCTGCATTTAATGAATCGACATAAATGCTTTGGAGTTGGAACCCCAGCAGTGTGTTATTCTACTAACTGTCTGTCAGGCTCAGCGGAGGGTTGATCAGGGTGTCCAGGGTGCGTGGGGTCCCACGTAAGAGAGGGGCAGGAAAACCAGGAATCAAACAGGCAAACATGCAGAGCTGCTCGTGTTCGGCGTTGCTCTGCAGCGCCTGCATCCACAGCAAGAACAGACGCACGCCTTCCCGGCGGATCTGAGAGTCAAAGAATGAGTAGGGGGAAAAAACTCAAACACATATTGATTGTAAGAGAATCAAGATTTCAATCATCTTCCTTTCATGTTTTATTACCTTTAGAGAGTTTCCAGTATGCAACAGCTTCTTCAGAGTTAGACCTGAGAGAGAGATGAGTCTTATTACCTAACCTCATAGATTTTAAAGTAAAAGCTTAAGTAAAAAGAAGCTTAAAAAAATAGCTAGTTTGAACAGTTTTTTTCTAAATTCTTATCAAAATGCAGTTGAAAAAATCCTTGAAAGAAAAAAAACATTTTCCGTGAATCGTTTTAGGAATAAGGAGGCTTTACCAATGCTGTGGAACTGCCACCGACTCTGGATTCTCTCTGGTAGGAGCTGAAGGATTTTCTAAAAAAAACAACAACAACAACAAACATAAAAACTCAGTTATTACATTTCATTTTTAATCTTTTTCACCTTTGTCAATATTTTGGTCACATATAAGGTTAAAAATCAAGTTTAAACTTAATGACGAGTTAAATCTATATAACATGTACATTCATTTATTTTAACTCCCTTATTCTTTCTTAAATAGTAAGACAGCATGATATTAGCTAAAATTCAAACTGCAACATTATTCTTAAAACGTCATGACGACAACACAGGCGGCAATAAACGCACATTTTTCTTCATTACAATGATGATTATCTTTTTAAGTGTTTTCATTTGCTTCCCTCAGATCTGAGCATAACCCTTGGTGACAATGGACACAGTTTAAATGCATTCAGTATAAAATAAGAGCTATAGAGGCAGCAATCAAACAGTGCTTTAAAATTTTACAAATCTAACTTTTATACATTTCTCACATTACAAAGAACAAACATAACACAATCTGTTGATACAGTTATACTTTGGTTGTCTTTTGGTACCTCAAAGATGAAGAGGATGGAGTCCAGTTCCTCTCTTTGAGATTTATGGCCTTTGAAAGAAAGAAGAGCAGAAGAAAGAGAAAAATTAATCAAAGCGAGGCGACTGAACAAGGATAAATAGTGCCGCTAATATCGATCCCAAAGCTTACCTTTTTGCTTGAGGCTAACCTCGATGGTGACAAAGTTTTCGAAGAAGACATAGTAGATATGGGAATAGTACACATCAAAGAACTGTTTCAGATCTGGAGCCTCGGAGTTTTCTGCCAAAAACAAACATATAAAATGATGCCTGAATTTAACTAGAACACTCTTTAAGGAAGGAAACATGTCATTTTATCAACGAGCTTGTTAATGCATGGAACAAAGTTCAGTATCCTTTACTCTGCTTTCTTCTAACTGACCAACAAAAAGTCAAAGAGGTGAAAGATTGAGGATGGAAATCATTCCTTCACTAGCATCATGCTCACGCACAATGTCCCAAAAGGCTTTCTCAGACATACAGGAGCAGCTTCGCGTATCCAGGATATGCCACTTTTAAGTCACGATTTATATTTAAGTCCTTTGCAATGTAATAAAATTAAAAAACATGAAAAATAAGGAAAATATTTTAATCCAGGCACAGTGAATGAATACTGTTATCCCTGCTCATAGTCTTTTACTCTGTACCAGTGTTGCATGTATATAGGTAATATATCCCCCCACTCTTTGACACAAAGTACGAGCTGAGTGATTTTATCCTAACCTAACTCTGCTCTAAGCTTCTTCACCTTATCTTGACCTGAATCCCATGTTCTTTGTGTTTTAATGGAGAATCCCTGAGGCCTTCACAGACCAGCTGGAGACACATTCTCAGGCTTCAACCCGGATTATTCAGAATTAAGCCCACTCGTAATTTAACGTTCAGATCCCACCTTCATATCCAAGCAATGCAGCAATGAAACTGTCTTTAATTGGGTAGCAAAACAAAGAAACAAATAAAAACCATGCAGGTTCTGCACAGGTGAAGAAAAAATAATAGTTGAGAAAAAAAAAACATAACCATGGTTTAATAGTTAGTTTCAGCTTAAATTCCACTGCAATTTTTAATCTTACTAATGCTATTTCAAACTGCTGCTTTCTAGAAGTTTTTTTTTATGTTAGAAAGAGAGTCAGGGAGTAAGCAGAGCAGATGCCAGCAGCAGGGGGAATGATGTAGGGTCTTTACAGGTAAGGAGAGATTATAATTTCCTGGGAATATCTATTGGCAGGGACAAACCTGACCGGTATTAGGAAAAGGTTTTCACAGATATTTTACAGGAAATTTAAAATTAAATGTGAAACATGTGTCGACGTCACTTCTGAGATAACGGTTATGTCCCTGGAAACATGGTTTGGATTCTGTCCATTACATTTTTTTCTCCTTAGAATTTTTATTGTTATTTATCTAAATGTTATTGAATCAAAATATTCGACCCGTCTTCAAAATGAAATTATACTGATTATATGTACCAAGATCAAATTACAATTTTTATATTAATATGATGTAAAAATAAAACAAACAAAAAAAGAAAAAAGTTGGACATAGATGCAAACAATGACAAAGAATCAGTTATACAGTTAATAAGTTTTACAGTTAGGTTTAACTAAATAAAGGAGACCATAAGTGAGATGAATTGGCTGTTTGTATTTCATTTTCTATCCTAAATGCTGGCCCCACCAGATCAGATACAGGTGTTTTTATGTGGGACTAGTAATAAATGAGATTAAATTGGTGAATAACCTGAAATAATTAATTGATATTACGACGTTGGAGCATTTGGACCTTTTTTGTCGTTTGGATTTTTGTGATTTCTTTAGGCCCTGAGACAACTCCGGCTGACTGCAGGATATTCTGCTGAGGTTCACAGGGACACATTTTGGGTTTTTGTTTATATGACAACTGAAAGTCAAACTCACATTAGTGTCAAGAGAGAGATTTCCCTTGTAAGGTCTCGGTGGCCTGGCTGAGAAGCTTATCTTCTTCTGCTGACATTCAACAAAACCTTTATCAACACTCCAGCTGACTCTTAATCTATTTTAGATTTTGATTTCTAATAATAGGATCGAACCCAACCCTCGTCATGCCAGATGAAACAAATAAAAGATGTATTAACCCTGAGCTTTCTTTGGATTACCTAATCAAACGTTGTATATAACATTAAGGCTTTCACTGACGGAATAAATCTTGGAAGTATAGATGTTTGATTCGACCAAGTTTTGTCTTCTAGTGATTTACGAGGCACCACCACGGAAACAAGTGGCTTAAACAGGTAGAAACCGGCAGATTTGGGCTTATAAGCCAAGGTAGGACTGACCTTTCTGTTAAGACAAACTACAACAACTGGGAACTCAACAGTTTCATTTTGCTCCTCTGCTGCTTTTGAGTGGATCACCTCTTCATCTGGCCTCACAAATGGCTCTTTTGTCACTCCTGGGTTTTTTGTTTTTGTTAATTGTACTGCTCTTCTTCCTTCCTTTTCTTCTCCGGCAACATAACTGACATTGTATAAGTAGCACCCATTATGGCTAAAACATTTCTGTGCAGAGACAGTCTTTGGCTTAGGGTAGATGTAGCAGCTAAGAGTGCATGAATCTAGACTGTAAGAAGAAGGAACAGATGCACAAGAAGAAAATGTGATCTTCATAAAGACAGGGCCTCTGTGTGGAAAGGAGTGGAAGATGGACAGAGACTCTGACAGTGAATAACCTAAATCACACCTAAAAGCTGCCAAAGATTAATATCCCATTTCTGCTGGTTCAGCTTGAAAACTTCTGTTTTTGTGCCACCATCAATTCCATAATGTTAAAGTACAGACAAACAAACCCTGTGTGTAATCTTTTACATTCAAAATCATTCAATTTATGATATAACAATCTTTCGCAGCACTGACCGCTGGTAATGCTGATTGGTTGGGTAGCATAAAACGGGCTAGTTCATCATTGATGACCAATCATTAAATCTGTTGTGCAAACAAGCACTAACCTAATCATATGTTTTGACACAGATTTGGTGATTGTAAAAAAGTGTTGATGCAAACTTAACCCACCTATTAACTGGATCAAGTGAGTTCAATCATTTGCCTTGGATGCTGAGATACAAATCATGACCAAAGGAACAATATCCTGTATACAAGTGGCTGAAATGAGCTTCCTCAAAACATTTACTGGACTCTGCTTTAGAGAGGAAGAGCTAATACTAGAGCTGCTTTTATTTAAGGTGGCTCCAACATGTAAATATTTACAACCTAGCCAATAAGTTTGAAGTTGTTGTTTTCCATGGCTAGCTTAACTTAATCTTTAATACAACTTAGTTAACTTATTCCCTTTTGTTCATTTTTCTTTACAGCAAATACATTCAAGTATCGTATTAACAAACCACACTCGTTTTGATTGAACGTTAAGACAACCAGAATGACAAAACTAACAGACTTATAAAAATCAGAGCAATTTAAACATGCAAACGGAAACTACTATGGTTAAACTCTCTCCATGCAGACAGTTTTTTTTACATGTATCTTTGGCTGTTATCATAATTTTGAGTTCCCTACAGAGCACAGAGGAGAGGCACACCCCTCTCTCACAAAGACAAAAAACAGAGGAAGTTCAACTACTGTGTTGGACACAGACAGGAAATACTAAAGGCTATTTCCCCATCCGGCAGGAGCTATTAGCGAAATACAAGCTTGCATGAGCATTCATAGGTAGAACATCAGGTCATCACACTCTTTCTATTACTTGCTTTTGTGCTAAAATACGGAGAAAACCCACTTAGCACTTCTTACTCTTCAGGTTCTTGAGCAGAAGGCCGGCACACCCGAATAGAAATCACTACAACCTGACTGACTGCATGCATTGCCGTTTTTCGTGTCAGGAAGGTAAATAAAATGGTAAATATACCCTGTGATATACAAACAATAAAGAACTTGAAACAACCTGGTTTTCTGGGAGTGCACGGTCTAAAAATAAAGCTTTTTAAAAGCACCTTTTGATGGAATTGCAGGACACATCCTTTGATAAAATCAGCATGCCATATCGTAAAAGAAGATCCGTTGTTTGGATGACCAACTGATTATCGGATGCATTTTGTTTTGGATTGTACCCAAGTCATTCTGAAAGTTAAATTTTCTTCTAATGAAGCTTTCATTATTTCATCTGTAAACCTTTTGTATTTTTTTAAGCCAATACATACATTTATGCAAATGAGCAACAGAAAGGAAAATTCTATAATGCAAGGTGAATCTTTTTGTGAGTGATTCCGATTCACTATAACTGAGGGCAGATCAGCAAAAGCTGCTTTAACACAATGTTTGAGTGTGTTAACACTGATGCACCCAGGTAATTGAAGTTTTTATCCTGTTTACAGTTCTTTATGCTAAGAGATTTTCTTGAGTCCAGTTGTTTTAGATATGTTACATTAAGGCAGAAAACGTTCAAGAAATTATTCAATGCGAGATGATGAAAGGTGAAACGGCTTCTAGAAAACTTCCTGCTTGATTTAACTGTTTCTTTATGTCTAACTTCACTACATTAAAAAAAAAATCCATCCACTTTTGAGGATGTGTTGAAGGTAAATTTGGACGGTTTTGACACATTTTTTTACAACCAGACATGAGGTTTGTATTCAAAATCATTTACATGCAAATTTAGATGTAAATTTATATTGATTGTTTGATAAGTTGCCCGTCAGTCGTATTTGCTTGTATTTAACCTTTAAGTGGAAAAAAAACGGAATAAAAGGTCCAAAACAGAACATTAGGATGTATCATCATTACTATCAAATGTTTCCTGAAACTTTATCTATGTGAACAGTGTTTTTCCGTTTTATGTCGGTTTTATTAATGGTCCAAAAAAAATTAACTCGTGGTTTCTTTACTCCTCTGTCCGAAAAAATTAAACCAAAACCAAACTATCAAACAATTACACAAAACTCGACTTACTGACTTACAACGATGCTGTTTGCGTCTAAAGCACCATGCAAAACGTCAAACATGAACAATTAGAACTGAAACCCAAAATTTGCCTACACATGTTTTAACATTGTCAAAAGTTTAAAATGTTACAATAAACCGATTCGTCTCTGAAAACAGCTGGAGTGAGAAAAAAAACGAAGCAACAAGGAAGAACTGAAACACCCTTTCTCCATTTAGTCCCACAGACAGCAACTTATAGATGTTTCAGATTAGCCTGACATGTTCCAAATATGTATGCATGTCCACAGGAAGGGAAACACAAGCTAACCCCCTAGCTGCTTTATAGAGATTATTTTACTCACCTATGACAATTCTGAGATGCTTAAGTCTTGTCAACACGTCCTTCTTCGGGTCCAACACTTTCTGTGTTGATTTTTTGACGTCCCCATGAGGCTTTTTGGAAAACATTCCCAAAGCAGAAGGCACAACAACAAAAAAGCGACGGTGAGGATAAGAATCAGAGGAGGGTTAGCTGAGCAGCAAAAACAGCCTCAGACAATAATCTGTAACCGTCACCGGAACCTAGTCGCTCGAGCCTCATTAATACCAATCGTTAAAGAAAGAGCCGAGAATATCCAGCGGGAAAATCGGCCCCATTCTGACTAAACTAAAGGCGAATGTGTAAAACGTAGCGGCCAGCGGGGCGACGCATCCATCCATCGCACCTCCCTTCCACTCTCGTCCACAGCTCAAACGACGGTGGCTGTCATGGCGGAAACAAATCAGCAGCAGATAAAGATAAATACGAATAAGACGTAACAGTCTTCAAATCTCTATGAAATTCGTTGAAATATATGTTGCACACTTTTTTGAATGTAAGTTAACTAAAAGGTCATCAACATAAATTTTTCGACGCCCTTTTAAAAATTCTGACGGAATTCTCCGCCATAGTGAAACTCCTGGGTAATGTAGTTCCAGGCCTCTTTTGTAGGCCATAGATACCTTTTCAATCGTTTTGGAGAAAACTACAGTTCCCACATTGGAGCAAAGCGCACTTCTGAGATTTGTTTTTAGCATGACAGGGACACAAGTTGTGCGCAAAGAAAACACATTTTAATATTTTATTTTTTTTCTAAACTTTTAAAGGGTTCTCATAATCCTCACCCTTCTTCGTAGCAGTGTGAGTTGTAAAACAAACGAACTCGCTTCTTTTGCAAATTTGTGATCTGATACCGATTGTTATCTAACTAGTTTGCTAACATGCTAACAAAGTGCTAACTTAAGTTGTTTGTAAAGTAGAATTATTTAAGTAATAACAAGAAAACTCATATACTGGCTTACTGTAACTTATATTTTATAAAATAAGTTTTTCAATTTTATGCATTTATTAACTATATTTTCTGTTATTTGGGAAACTTAAATAAATACGTTGTAAATATTTATATTTAAGCAAATTATTTAATACAGAAGTGTATTAAAGAAAGCTTTAAAAAATGTAATTTGCTAAAAAAATATTTTCCAGAATTTCCTTTCTCGTTTGGAAAATACCTTAAGTTTATTCTCCATAAACGTTTGTTTTATAACATTTAGTAAATAGGAGTTGTTGCAATGCCGGTGCACCGCGACCGAGAGAAGAAGGAGAACGTTGCAGAGGAGATGGATGTCGAGGAGCAGGAGCATGAGGCTTCTAGCTCAGACGAGGAGGAATCTGACACCTCCTCTGTGTCTGAGGATGGAGACACTTCTGGTGAGGAAACATAAAAGTTGGTTACAGTTGTTTCTATAATATGTACAGTGCCTTGTTATTAGGATTTTATGTGATGACCAACATACAATTATGCATATTTGTTATTGTAAGGAAGGAGTTTTTCATAAAAATGTAATAATTAAAGCACAAAAAAAAATGTGTTGCATTTGTATTAAGGCCCCATCCCTCTGTTACCTCTAAAGAAAACATCTAGTTCTTGCTAAATATTTTTAGTATAACATAGATTTTTAGTTTTTCAGCTGGACAATGTCCTTAACATACAGACAAGCTACAATGCAATCATTTATATCAAAGCTTATTTGTGTGTTAAAATGGCTAAATCGATTTAGGAATCAATGGTGAGGCATGAAAACAGCTTTTGATAGACGTGCTCTGTACAATCTAACTGAGGTTTAAAAATTTTGATAACAGAATTAGCAAAATTCTGATTTGCTATATGTTCTAAGATGGTAGCTAAGTACGGTATATAACCCTAAGGACTTGCAGCTTCAATGGCAGCAAGAAGGGGTTCCAAAAATCACAAGGTCTGAATAAAAATGGAAGCTTTAATTTGCACCTTGTTTTAAAGCATCTTTCCTTTCACTTAACTATGTTGATGTATCACAGCAAATATAATTTATATGGTTGTAGCATGGTTTTAATAGGAAAAAGTGAAAAAGTACGAGTAAGGTAGCAAGGGACCAACGTTTGATCCTTTTTTTGTTGTTGTTTGTTTTTTTCAGAAATGGATGAGGAAGATTGCGAGCGGAGGAGAACTGCATGCCTGGATGAAATGTCCAACCTGGAGAGACAGTTTAACAATCTGAAAGACCAGTAAGACCTAAGCTGATTTTTTTTTTTTTATCGGTAAACTGAGTGTAATAACAGCATTATACCCTTTCTTCCTAATGTTATAACGTGCAGGTTGTATCGAGAGAGACTGAGCCAGGTGAACTTCAAGCTGGCGGAAGTCGAGGCTGGACGGGCAGCAGAGTATCTCGATCCTCTAGCTGTACTGCTGGAGAACATGCAGGTCCGCACTAAAGTGGCAGGTAAAATTGGACTCATTGAGCATTCTGCTCAGTCATTTAGTAGCGTTCAGTCTTACAAACCCTAACTACTGTCTGTCAGGTATTTACAGGAAGCTGTGTCTGGATTCCGTGAGGAACAAGTACAACTGTGAAATCCAGGCTGCGTGCCAACACTGGGAGGTTAGAAACGCAGGTTATCTTTAAAGTTTCTCCTGGATAGCTGAACTTTGTTTTAATTCCTAATTTACGTCGTTCCGAGCAGAGTGAGAAACTGCTACTGTTTGATACAGTTCAAAGTGAGCTGGAGGAGAAAATTAGAAGACTGGAAGAGGACAGACACAGCATAGACATCACATCAGGTAGCACAATGGATGCAGTGTGCTGTTGTAATGTCTGTGGAGCTTCTTGCAACATCTCTGAGTCATTTGTCTTTGTTCAGAGCTTTGGAATGATGAGCTGTCTGGGAGAAAGAAAAGACATGATGCTTTAAGCCCAGATAAGAAGAGGAGGAGACCTTCTGTGGTTTCTGATATCCTTCGTTTCTCAATGTATAATAATGTGATATACTATAAATGTCTTAGGAATGCTAGAAATGTGACCTTAACACTATTTACGTCCATATATTGTCTATATGTTGCCTGATTTGGACATCCTGGAGGACTGGACAACTATCAGGAAGGTGCACATGCAAGATTGTCTCTCCAATTCTACAGTATTAGGATGTTTTATATCCCATTTAACCTCTATTTTTCCATGTTTGCATTTTTGTGCTGCAGGCAGTAGCCACCTTGGGCCCTCACAAAGTCAAGGTTGACGCTGACAGCTGCAGTTTCCCCTTCAGATCAGAAAAAAATAGGCCGATTCTCAACTGCTGAGAATCCCACACGGATGTTTAAAAGCACATAGGAACCTCAGACATGCATGGGACACAACTCTGAATACTTCTACTCTTCACATCTGTTGGCAATTAAAAATGTACATTTTAAGCTGTCAGTTTTCTATTAAAAAAGATCATGATCAGCATTAGTGATCCCTTTCAGTCAAAACTTACTTTTCAGTTGGCCTTAGTTGTAAAAGAATGATCAACTTGGAGTAATTCGTTAAAACTTCTACAAAGAAAAAAAAAGTACCAACAGATCTCTGCATCTGTTTGACCTTTTTTTTAAAAAAATATTTCCAACAACTCAGTGGGAGTCAGTTCTTTTCTAAGCAGCTTTTCTTCCAAAAAAATATGAGCAATAATTAAAAAGCTGTCAGGCTTGGGTGTGCAGGTGGCGCAGTGGTTAGCGCGCACGATCCATGTACCGAGGCCTTAGTCCTCGATGCGGGCGACCCAGGTTCAAATCCAGCTTGTGGTCCTTTCCCGCATGTCTCCCCCCCCATACCCCCTTTCCTGTCAGCCAACTGTCATAAAAACGAGCCAATAGTGCCGTAAAAAGCTCAAAAAAAAAGAAGCTGTCAGGCTTAAACGTGCCTCTACTTGGTTTGTAAAAAAAAAAAAAAAGGAAATCAAAGTGTTCTTAGTTTTCACCTGATCTGCAATAAGTACACTTTTGTTTTCTTCCTGCAGTTTCAGTTTATCCACAGTTTCTTTGCTCACATGCCAGGTACTGTTCTGTTTCCTGTTAATTCTGTGGATCAGTTTTTACAAATAAAACTTTTTATACATTTAGTCTGTGTCTTACTCGCAGGATATGGAGAAAAAAACCCAAAATACATTGATGATTAGCTCATTCTACCAGAGGAGCCTTAGAGCGCCAAACCCATGATCTTCATAGATCATTACATCACTTGTGTGAATTAAATATTAAACAGCTTTCCACATTAGAGCACCCAGTGGACTGACAATACCTAATACATCCAAAAGGATTCAAGGATAGCTGATAGAGCTTAAAATCTCACTGTGTTCAAACCACTATAATAAAACTATTTGGCTTTATATTTCAATTACATTTCTAAAATATTTTCAGTAACAATCTCCTTTCATATGTAAGATAAAGTATATGAGACAAAGCAGGAGCAACGATGCAATCAAAAGTAGGTCTTACTTAGGAGCTATTATTACATATCATTAGCTTGACTTTGCTTTATATATAAATCTATAATTTTCATAAAATAAAAGCTCATAATTAAGATTCCAAATAATACAATCTGAGGTAGTAAATGTGAGAATAATTTAGCATTAGCTCCTGTTGTCTCAGGTAAATGCATCCACTAAAAGGTAAACTCAATAAAGGTTCTACCTGCTTCAGTTTATTTGCAAAGGTCCAATTTACAAATGTATTTTTGTTGCACTTTCCAATAATAGCAGATCCAATTAATAAACAGTTTAAAGGAGAATTCTAATGAATCTAATTCATTTTAATTAACTGATTTTTGTTCACATATTCAATTAAACTGCCAGAAACTTGCATAGACAGATTAAACCCAGCAGGTTGTTACTTAAAAGTAATCCAGGTACTGAATGCAAGGCTTTTTTGGAAAACCACTTGCAAGTTCTCTCCAAATACCCTTTAAATTTTTTAAATTCAATCCTGTTAGTTCTAGAAAAACAGGTTCTTAAAAGTAACCAGTAACTTCACTGAAAGTAAGTGGGGGAAATTAATCGGTATGAGAGGAACTCATGTATTTAAAACAGTAAATAACTTACAACAAGCTATCAGTTATTTAGCTTAGGTATACTTAGTACCTCGTGTTTTAATATATTGTTCTACAGGTTTGGTCTGTGTAGAAATAAATGTCCTTTTGTTTTCTACTATAGAACCATGATATTTCTTACTTTGCAGATAAGGGTTGACTGTGACAGACTGGCGTCCTGTCCTGGGTGTACCCCGCCATATGCCTGTAGACTGGCGGAGATAGGCACCGGCCCAACCGTGACCCCGTTTGAGGCAGGAGAAGATGGATGGATAAGTGTTGATGATTCTGGTGCCGATCAGCCTGCTTGCTTAAACAGACCAACATGTCATTAGTTGGCTCTTCCAGTACCTGGTGAAAATCTGACATATTCAGGTTTTCACCAGGTACTGGTGACAACTGAGTCAGATATGAGCAGAGCATCCACCTTTGTAGTATAAAATGGATCAGTATTTTTCAAAATATAGATTGTGTTAAACAGTTTTCTCTAAAACAGATGAATCCTAATAACTAACATTGAGTTATTATATCAGCAATTCATCTTTTACATTTTGGATGCATATAATTTGAATTACTTTTTCCTTCCATTCAAGTTACCATTATTATTGGATACCACTTTTAGTGGACTAATAACTTTTTAAGCTATCCATAACTTGCTAAAATTTCTCCAGATTAAATAAGCCAGAATATAATAGAAAAAGGTTTGGGAAGCAGTTGCAAGAGAAAAATGCCCACAGATGGGTATGAATTGGTTTCACCCCAAGAACTAAATGATTAAAATTACTTTTCTCTATATTTAGATCTATCGAGACATTCCTGTACGCAACTGGGATCATTATAAATGAGCAGATGTTTAATAAAATAATTTGACATTTAATCTATTTCCATTGAAAGATTTATTGTCTAGTCAGTTACAGCATACAAACCTTTATGAAACTGGGTTTGTACTTTTAAAATGTCTGCATATTAACAATAACTAAAGGTCTTTAAATATTAAAAACATTTCATTTACACAGAATTTGAAAAGAATTACACTGAGATGTTTTGCTGATGAGCAAAAAACAACAACTTTACACATAGTTACATCTGTGAAATTTAGAGCATGTTTTAAAAGTCTTTATTCATCTATCAAATAATCACTTTTTACAAAATTCACAAAGCTGACATCTGTAGCCGTAAGTGAGCCTTTCTCCCCGTCAGTCCGTATGACTTAACTGAAGTCCCAGTTTTCATTCAAAGTCACTGTGAGCGGGTCAGAAGCACCAATATATTGCTGCTCTTGGTTTGAAGCAAAGGCAGAAGACGAATGGGAAGCCTTCTGAATTTCAAAGGGAAGTGAGAAAAGTTTTGACTAAAGAAAAGACTCCGGTTTGACCTTTGAGTAGAAAGATCAAGTACAATGATGTGTTTGAAATAAAAACATATTGGTGTCATAGAAATTCTGTTAAAACACTAGTGTGGTAAAAGTGACTATTTTAGGCATAGAAGATATATTCTGGCACCATCTGTGCTCATTCATTGTTCTCTCTCGGTCACCGACTTTAATTGTAAGTCCATAATAAGGTAATAATGTTTCTGGCTGATAGGATAACTTTACCTCACACAGGTACAGGTTAAGCATCAACTAAGCTGCTGTTATTAAATCAATGCGTTGCTGGATGAGAGGGTGGAGAAGAAAGGCTTTACTGAGGCAGTCCTACAACGACATATTAATGTTTCTGCTCTACAAACACCATTAAATATCTCTCCTGCTCAATAAATAGATGGTGTAGAATAAAAGGGAACTTTGCTTTTTTCCATCTGCTACTGAACTGAGCCAAAAATGCATCTTTATAGAAACTGTCAGATGGCATCTCCGGGTGAAGGTCTGTTCTCTTCTGGTGACTGGCTGTGAGGCGGTGAGGGTAGGGACGGCTGACGAGGAGGCGCGCTCATGGAAGGAGGAGGGGGCCCGTCATAAGGAGGCCGTTGAAGGGGAGGACCATAGGGTATGTTGGGAGGAAGAGGTCCACCAGAAGGGAAGCGAGAAGGAAGCATCATTCCTTGAGGAGGGGGAGGCCACACTGGAGGTGCAAAAAATTAAAAACAGTTTCAGTCCACACCTTTCATATACAGAGATTTCATCATCTAAGTTCTGAAGGTGACTATGAGTTCTTACTGGGCCTCATGGGAGGACCCCCTGGTATCCTGGGAGGATAGAAATCAGGAGGGGGAGGGGGTCCATAAGGAGCTCTACGAGGAAAGGGACCATCTATAGGAATCCCTGGTGGTCCAGGTGGAGGTGGGCCACCCATCCTTGGATCCAGTTCAGGGGGAGTCCTCTGACCACCAGGACCAGACTATCAACACACACATAAAATCCCTTTAAGTACTACGAAGCTACAGATGCTGTTTCTCACACACGTCCCACTTACCTCTCTATGGTCCTGATCACCAGGTCCTAGACGGCTTTCTCTGAACGAGCCATCTGCATGGACAACCATTTAGTTTGAGTAAAGAAAAGAGGTGCAGATGGAAAGAGGGTTTTCAATCATACACAGAGTTTGCTTTCAGTTGCTTTCATATTTAACCAGGTTTTTACTCCTGAGGAGTAGCATACAAGAATTATCATTAACTGCTTACCTGCCATGTCTAGAGGGTGAGGAGGTCCCAGAGGGAAGCCTCTTGGTGGCATAGCACCAGGTGGGAGAGCTCCAGGAGGAGGAAACGATCCCAAAACCCCTGGAGGAGGTGGTGGTCTCCTGAACATTGGACCTCCTGGTTCAGGGAAAATGTAGCCTAAGCAAGTAAACAAACATTAGTTAGTCAGAAGGAGGTCATACATAACTTTGTTTCTGCTGATGTTATTAGTTCTCAAGTTTAACTGCTTACACCTCAAAAACTTTAAAAAAATGTTCACACCTCATGACATTTTGTTTATTTCCAAACTTTAAATTAAATACTATAGTATTGAGATTTTTATGTAAAAGAACACAAAAAATTTAACTTCTTTAATAAGTGAAAAAAAAGGTACAAAGTTGAGTATGCATCCCCCACCCCCAGAACCATGGGCAGTGTAAACCAGGTTTAAAATATAACTTGGCAAAGTAAAACCTCTTATATTTTGCATCACTCTCTGCTATGCTCAGTGATTTCAAAAAATTACCAGCGAGCCAATACCTAAAGCGATGTTTAAACTTACAGAGATGATGTTTGACAATCATTTTATGTTACTGTATTATCATGAGATTTGACAACCATGAGCTACAACCTTATTAAGACTGTGCTTCAAAGAAATGAGGATCTTACTACTGCTTTATGTCAACATCTCTATGAAAGAGGAACCAACATGGAGGGTTGCTGCTTTTAACATAATCAAGATGCACATGCACGAACATCGCTGTGATGTGATGGTGATGTAAGGTGTAAAGTAACAGTCAACAGAAACGTATGCATAGCTGTCCACGTCCAAAGCAAGTCAAGATGAATAATTAAATTTAAGATTTTCTTCTTATTGAACTAACACATTCATGTGATATTAGATGTTTCATCGGTGAGAAAAATAAATTACAACTCTGCAAAAATACAGGTATGAATCACAAAGTTACAAGTACAAATCTACAACCCGTGATGAAGCCCTTACATCCCTACCAGTTGGTGGCAGTAATGAGTCACATCTAGTTTCTGGTAAAGAGAGCAACAGCTTCATCAGGGGTTTTAGTCAAACTGTTGATTCATACACATACGTTTGTGATTCATACTCTTATTTTTGCAGAGTTGTGATTTATAAACATCTAATGTCACATGTTTGAGTTAAAAAAATAAATAAATAAGAAACACAAATCTTAAATTTTATTAAATACATTGTCTTTCAGCTACAAATTTAGTAACGTATGCATTGGTTTTCACTGACAGTAATCTAACCCCATAGCAATGCAGCTGGTGCATGCAGACATATTGTTCCTCTGACTGATAAAAAGGTAAACCGTCACAGTTTTAAGGCTGGATCCTATTTAATTTGCAAACAGACATCAACCCTCAAACGCCATCTCCCTGAGACAGTCCAAAACACATCAGGTTCCTTTTGTCGACAGTTAAGATTGTATAAAACCAAATAACAAAAGCAATCAGCCTTGAATTAACTTGGACTTACCGGCTTTGTTTGGGAGTTTTAGTGACAAAAAAAACATATTTATTGTCAGGAAAAATGATCTGCATAGGATTAAAGGAAAGGGTGTTTTCAGCATTGTTGTTTTTAAACACACCTGGGGGTCCTAGAGGCCCAGGAGGTCCTGGTGGGGGACCCCTCCGATCTCTCTCCCATGTAGGAGAGATTGAACCGCTGTCTGAATGGGGACCTCCAGTGCGCTCCATCTCTGCCTGGCCACTTGGAGGCTCACCTGGACCACGAGATACTAGGCAGGAAATAAGGAACGAGGGAAAACGGTCCACAGATAAAGACAAAAAAGAAAGGGGAGGGGGGAGCCATTTGACCCAAAATGAGTGTGTTAGAGGAAAACAACGGAGGTAAGAGAACTTCAAGTCATTTAGAGAAACAGAAAGGTCCCAGGTTTACAGTCCTATTGAAATTTTCTCTGAATACTATTGATTGGCTCACTGCATACAAAACATACAAACATATTTTACCACATGTACAAAACCATTCAAAATTTTTCAGAACCTCTACCATATCTTCTCACGGTACAACCTTACTTATAAATTTCATACGATTTTTATGTGAAATACCAGCAAAAAGAAGTGATGTATTATAAAGTTGACAGAAATAAAATAAATGTAAAGTCATCTGTCACTAAAATTTGAAATTCAAGCTTTTTGATACATTTAACAACCTTCTTTATACAATTGGAGTCTGAAGCTTTCACTCAAAATATCTAGAGTCTGGATAAAAAGAATCAGATTTTGTTAGCAAAAGGTTGAGGTGTTTCAACATTTATTCACTACAATGAGTTGATCAAAAATAGGAAATTCTAACAAAACACATTGTTGTTGTCTGGTTGTAAAATGACACAACGTGGAAAAGATCAGGGGGTATGAATATCTTTGAAAGGTTCTGTATTATCGTATCAATTCACTCATGCAACAGTCACCTGGTCATCACCAACATGCAAACCTTACTGCACAAAATGCACATCGTTGAAGGGAAACTTGCAACAGGTAAAACAAACTTTTTCTATTTTACCTCTTGGAGAGAGTCTGCCGGGAAGCCCATCCATTAAAGTTGGAGGAGAGAGGAAAGGTCTAGTTTCAGATGAGGGTCGGCTCAGAGGAGAAGGAGCATAGGGGGACCTTTCAGCTGGAATAAAGGACATTTAACATCAAATCAAAATTAAAAGGGTTCTGTTAACATCAGATCCCTTATATTAATCAATTTAACTCATATCAAGACAAATTTGTGTTTCTCTGGGTGAAAAAAATGAAACCAGTGGGGAGGTTTACCTCGGAAAGGCAGCGGTCTAGCCAGGCTGTTCAAGGCGTATGGATCTTTCTCAAGGGAGTCCAGTTTGAACTGTGTATCTGTAATTCTGAACAAACGCCACCAGTGAGAACAAAGAGAACTCCAGGTATAACACTCTTAACAATACTCATCATTCTAAGCTTTTTTTTTTTAGATCAAAACACCAAAATTTAACACACTTAATTTAACGTTGTCAGACAATTTTTGTATTTGTTTTGAAATAAACTTATTTAGGAGTGTGTAGGAATCCTGTATAAATAAAGTTGAAGAATTAACATTAGATCTTTTTGGAACATTAGCAGGTTCGTTTGGAAACATTACGTACACCATGTTTGGAACCACATAGTATAGTTAAATAGTCACAATTTATTTTAAAAAAATCTTTAAACTATTGAAATATGTTTATATTCACCAACACAACACTAAAATCTGGAGGCATCAACCAGCAAACATGTCTGAAGGAAACTTTGACAGAGCAAAATCTTCATCTTTTTAAATGGATATCTAGCGCTTGGAGCACTCAGATAAAAATCCCACCAGCAATAATCTTTTTGCATATATAAAAGCGCTTTTTTAGACAGAAAATGCGAGGAACACAGAAGGTATCAGGATTAAACATCCGCACTGAGAAAAGAAGTGATTATTCATGTTGATAAAAAACAAATGTTTATTTTTTTTTTAACCAAGTTGAAAAAACAAAACAACTAGACCTGATGAGTAAAAGTAAATAATGTGTCCATTTACGTATAAGCCTCATTGGAAGTGTTATGATCTCAA
>JAUZNJ010117640.1:0-19435 GCA_034780135.1 Jordanella pulchra | reverse complement strand
TTTACCAAAGTCATATTTTGGAGCGGTACCTATACTTTTACTTGACTCTGAGATTTCAGTACTTTATACAACACTGAGTCACAGAGATGTATAGCTGAGGAAGGAGAGGTACAACCTGGGAAGCCAGATTAACAATGTGTAGCACATTGTTTATTTCTACATACTGCAATCTGGAGGGGCATTCGGCAGAACTATGAGCTTATTGGAAGTGACACATAGTGCTTGCCTTTTAAAGTTTGGTTTTAGCCAATCGCAGTAACAAAGGAAGCAGCAGTCGTCATGAAAAACCACAACTTACGCTTTTACACTCTCTCCAAAATCATAGATTTTGATAAACAGATGTGATACCAGCTGCTGCGCGTGTTTCATCCAGTCATGTTTATCTTAAATCAATACTGCATGATGATTGGTCGGCCAGATTTGGATTTTCAAACAGCTGAAGCGCAAGAAGGACAAGATGGATAATGATAATGAACAGATACTATAAGCTTGCAGGAAGGTTAGGAGAGGTTTAAAACCAGCCAGAATTTTAAAGACAAGAATTTATTAAACAAATATTTGTAGCAAGCTACAAAAACTAGCCTGTCTGGTAGAAGAAAAAAAACAGTCAGCAAGTGTATCAACAGGTAATAAGGAGAGAAATGAGAAGTGGCTAAAATATGAACTTAGCTTTTTTCATTAACATAAAGGGCTGTTTTAAAATAAGTAATAAGTCTGTAACAAGCTACAAGGAAAACCATGTCTGCTGGCATAATTAACAGCTTCCTGTAGATTTCCTGCTGACGAATAGGGAACTTGCCTAAAGGCAAAAAAAGTCATGTATTTTTCAGAAAAAAAAATGGCACAATGATTCTTTTTTCACCATTTCCTGGTGTAAAGAATGAATGTGTATCAAGAAACCCTTTCCTCAATGAAATCCTGTATGGAGAACAAAATGTTTACTCTATTTAGCATTTCAAAACAAACATTTACACTACCTGACCTAATGTGTCAAGAACCCAAAGTCACCCCAAGAATAGCAGAACACAACAAAAATATCAACATATATGCTGTTGTGTTTTATCTCCATTCTTCTTCCACCATTTTGAACACATTTTACAACATAGACGATGGTTGTGGACAACCTGTTGGATTTTTGATGTTTGTCTTTAGATTTCTATCTGCAGCTGAAACTGATTTAAAATCAATATCAAGACTAACAAAACAGCTCAATCATATTGCAAACCAAGTGGCAGTCCCTCACATGTCCTTTTAATCTTATTATGCACAACGACAGCAGGCTTACTTGTCCGGGAAGAGATGCAATGCAACTATTTCTTGATTTCTTGATCATTTCTCAGCATTAAAATTCTCATATGCATTTGCAGTTTTAAAGTTTCCATTCTGATATATTATGCAGTTTAAACCCAAGGTCCTACAGTGTTAGCCATGCTTCCGCCAGCCCTTTTTATCTCAGTCAAAGTAGATCTCTCATTCACCTGAATGGGCAGAAAGGACATTCTGCCTTAAATTTAGATCTATCATGGAAATGAGTCATCAGTCACAAGGTAATTATACCACTCAGTTGACAATCTTCACTGTTAATAGAGAAGATGGCTGGTGTGCAAACAGCAGTAAAAGCCCTAAAAGGAGAATAAAGGAGCGTTAAAGTGTCAGAGAAGGTTCAGAACACATAGAGCCCAACAATAACACCAAAAACTGGACCTTTATAACAAATTTTACTAGAGCAAATGTGTTTTTTTTCCTTTTATCATTCTCCTTGCAGTCAGTCAACTGGAGGAAAGAGCCTCCATATCTTAAAGCCGAGACGGAACAGTTAGACTTTTATAAAATATAAAATACCTTGAACTCAACTGCAAAGAATGATATGAAAGTAATCGCCACAATGTCTTTAGAAACACTTCACAACCCCTTCAACTTTTTGACATTTTGTCACATTGCAACCAAACTTCTGTGTATTTAGAAGAACTTTGAGTGATATTCAAACACAACAGTGGGAAAAAAACTTTAACCCAGCAGTACAAATTATCCCCAAACAACTGGTGGTGGCAGTATGTCACTGTGGGAGTGTTTTTTTTTATCAGCAGAGATTAGGAAGCTGGATTTGGTTGATGTCGTGATGTATGATGCTAAGTGTGATGTCAGCAAGGATTTTTTTTTTAATTTCCAAAGGTTGGGAAAATGTAAAATAAATAATATCAATAAATATTGATTTATCAGCCATTAATGCAACGTTAATATTGGGCATCAATTGGGCACCAAGATTTTCATATTTTTGCATGAAAAAAATATTTACATGCAAGGATTTAAAAGGACAACATACATGCAAGGCAATGTGTGCATCAGACCAGATGAAATGGCTAAAGAATCCCAAACAGCCCACCATGCAGCTTTCAGAGTTAGGGTGTTGTCTAGTGGGAATCAAGACCACATTTCCGCCACTTCATTTGTTTTCCATCAGGATGAGATGCAGGCAGACGAGGCAGGGCGGGGGGCAAAAAGCCTCGACACCTGCCAGCGGTGACTATTAATGGCTAATGGGAAGGCAATGGCTCTGACTCTGAGGCTGGCAAACTGATCACCAAACAGCATGTAAATATTTGTTGACAGACACTCACACACAGGGTTGAGTAGTGGAGCGTTACTGTTCCATTGAGCTCTTTTAATTACCTGTGTGTGTGATTTAATCCGTCATATGTTTCATCCCATTCCTCTTAATGATGCGCTCCACTCAGTTTCTCACACTACCGCTTCAGTTAGGCTTAAACTGAGAATACTCGCTAATGAAATAGAAGAACAGGCCTGGGTTTAACGACAGCATATCGGGTGAATCTCCATCCAAAGGTGTTGATCAGTGTGTTGCATTGTTAAAGCATCCTGCGGAGTGAATGTTGTCACCGATAATGCTTTATTCCCATTGTTTCATCTCCCTTACAGGGTGATGTTTTTGCATTGGGATGTGTGCAAGAAAAACAGGCCCCGGATCATATCAGCGTTCTGGGTAAAGAGGCGTCATTGAGCTCTGAGCGAATAGCAGACAAAATTCAGGGAAAAGAGCTGAGGGTGAATACATGAATTTGAATGACTGTGAAACGGTTTCCTATAAAACGTGTTTATTTTTCAGCCACTTTGTCCACCTCTCAGACTGATTTGAATTTTGAAAAGGTTTTATGCAGCTGAAACACTAGATCAAAGACCAATTCAGGAAAAGCCTGAAATACCAGAGTTTAATCAATAACCTAAAATGAAATGAATAATAGGGAAAAAAAGTCCTCTCTGCCCATAACCCAAGGAAACCAGAGGCGGCTGCTTACCAAGAGCCAGACCAAGACATCAGCTCGCTAAGCTTTCTCAGGAAAAACAACTGGACTTCTCAAACAGAATTTAGATGCCATTTCTATAAGCTAATCATTATGTTCATGAAAAATAAACCATTTGAATTCACTTTAAAGGTTTATAAATGACAAATTTTGAATAATTTAGGATATTTTATGATTTTAGAAGATTTTACCAAAGATAAATAGCAATAAAAATATTGCTGAAAATAATAATAGTGAAGTGAAATGATCACAGCAGGTCATCAAATAGCTCCATTACCTACAAAGTTTAAAAAAAGTATTCTTCTAAAAGTGAAGGTGGCCCAACCTACTGATATCTGATCAGTGATGATATTGTATGGAAAAGTATATAAGTAAGTTAGCTGGGTTGCTCTAACAATAAGAGATTTTTAACTTAAAAACGATCTACTTGGATTAAAAAAAGGGTTTGCATCTATATAAGTAAATTCTTACACACTGCCCCTTTAAGGCACTTATTCAAGGAACCAGATTCATGGCCTGAGATTTGAACCTCCGTTCTGCTTTCTCTCCAGGCCACAAATGCTATCTAACCACTGAGCCATCACTCCACTTTGTGTGATTCATAAGACTCAATTCGAAGTTATAATTTAATTAATGGTTTATGTATGGAGAGGTGGCACATATAGACTGAAAAAAAAACAACAAAAAAAAAAAACAGTGTTGGTTGGTGGACGACAGCAGCAGGGATCACAAACTGAACCCTGCTGAGGCTCAAGATGCCTTACTGCCTTACGTAGCATTTTGTTGGCATGCAGTGGCACAAAACAACAAAAATGGAACCAAAAACTTATGATTTTGGTATTTTAGCATTCAATTTAAAGTGTCTAATTAGGTAGTAAAATAACAGCCTTTTTTCAAATACTTTGTTCAACTTTGGACTGATTCAAATTCATCAAATTAGAATAAAATATCTTACTTTGAAGAGCGATTCCTGAAAACCTGATCGGAAAAATATATTAACTTTAATATTTTTGTTAGTAAAGAATGAACTGTCACAAGCATTAGTAGTGCAAAAGCTGAACTACGTTTTCTACTTATTTATCAAAAGTCTTGATCAGTTTTCTTAAAAATATTGATGATATCATATATATGAGTGTGTGTGTGTGTGAAATTAAAACTGTGCAAATAATAAAATTAGTAGGAGGTAGAAGCAAAAGGGACTCCATATTTTACATCAGCTAAAATACACGATTATGTCTTAGATTAGCTCTGCCTTTATGTATATGTAGCTTAAGACCTGGCATCAAGCAGATACATTATTGTCCATAATGGACCTGTCAAATTCTGTAATAAAAAGCTACTGGTTTTTGCCAAAAGGGGGGTGGTGGCAGGATGAGGGAGGGGCTTGCACAGGGTGCAATAAATGCTTGAACCTCCACTGGTTCTATGTAATCTTGATGTGTTCTGTGCTCACCTTTGGAGAAGGAAATGTGCAGCTTTAAGAAAGGATGGGATAAAGTTCTCCGCAGATAAAGAAGGATTTTGGTTTATATAATCAATGACGATTCCTATGCAACAACCCACAGTGGGATGTCAAACTTTTATGGAGTCACTGAATCAACTATGCAACCTGATTCCAGCATGGAAAGTCTTCAGCTTTTTAGTCTATGAAGGGATTGATTCAGGATGTGGGGGGATTTGAGAGACTTGCAAGTATTGACTCATATATTCTTCGCACTTTATGCCTTTTTTTCTCTCGGTTAGCTTAGTTTAGTCCATAAAATACCAAATATTTCAGTTTACTGGCATTTTACTAGGTTTAGGTCAGGTAGATGCAGACAATTGTCTTGTTGGGAAAATGCAGCGCGCTCAGGGGCACGCATTTCTATATAACTTACCTTTTTTCCCCGTTTTTTATACATATCTACACATGTGGTTAAATTTATTATCATATATAAGTTTTTCTTTTAAATCAAAGTATCATTAGACTCCTAAGTCGCAGCGGGACAGAACCCCAGAGATAAAGGTAGGATGTCTTTGGTACAAAGTTGTCATCTTTCACCAGAACCGCTCCGCTTTTCCTCTCGGCGGACTTTCACACGCATGCAAATAAAAATAAAAGAAAAAAAAAACTTCCCAGCCTCGCTTCAGATCACCAAGATGTACACGAGTCTTACCTGTTGGCCCCTCGATGCCATCAGCGTAGATCTGGACACTTAAAATCAGCAGAAAGGCGCAGGTGTTCATCGTGTAGATGTTTTAGTCCACTTTACATGAAAAGAACAAGTCATTTCATTCACTCCGTCAGGTCCAGGAAGGCGACAGAGAGCAAAGCAGAGCCCATCTATTTCCCTCAGTTTTGTTTTTTAACTGAGTGGAGTTTCCGAGACACTGGAGTGAGACAGGGCAGAGCTACTTCTGCAAACTGACGTCAGGGTAAACAGTTCAGGGGAGAAATTTTCTTTCCCAAGCCCACTTTCCCTCCCCAGACTTCAGCTTTTCTATTCAAAGCATGAGTCGGGCGCCTCCAAGTGGCCAGACCCAGGAAGGACAGCGTGGCATTAGAATATGGGCCAAGCCTAACTCCACTCCGTGTGGCGGTTTGCTTAAAATCTCATCCTGTTCTGTTGCATTCATAGGTGGGATTAAATGAATATTTACCATTTTCGTTTGGAGAATGACTCCGATCTTTTTAAAACTGTCTTCACTACTTAAAAAATAATATTCATGGTTAACCTGTATTAAAGTTGCTGTTTAGGTTCGCCACATTTCTGAAGTAATCATACCCTTTTCTTCACATTATATAATGTCACAACCACACTCGTAGATGAATGTTTTAGGAAGTGGAAGAAATATAATTTTTTTGCAAATATAAATATGTGCTCAACAGAAACCACCTATGACAGATATAGCGACATGACTTAGGAGGGGTTTGTTTCTTCCACAGTCAAATTTAGATGCAGTGTCTGAGAACATACATTCCTAGTCTGAATCATATTCTGAGACTAATTTAAGTCTATTCTTTGACTGGTCCATTTAGACAAAGATATCAGATTTTTTTTTTTAAAGAAAAATGTGTGTTTCAGATTTGTCAGGAACCCTTTTTGTAGAGCAGTTGAGCAACATTATTGTAGTTGGCTCTTACTGCTCTAAATCTCCTTCCAGGGGGGTGCTTTACAGATTCCCCAAATGGGGGCTGAAGGGGTGACCTGGGTCACCCACAATTTGGTGAGCCTTTTGTTTTGTTTGTCTTTAGTACAAATCCCAAAGCATCCTTTGCTTAGTGTCAATGATCTCATTAGCTGTACTGCTATTCTAGACAGTCTGTTTTTATCTCTTACTTCTAAATCAATTGCAAAAGACCAACAAGCACAAAGTTATCTGCATATTTGTACAAATAGCAATATGGATTAAAAAGTAGCATCTTACTGGGATTAAAAAAAAAAAACAACACAGGCGAGATCACTCCTCCTCCGGGGGCTCCTGTATTTACAATAAACAAATCAGAGGAGACGCATTGTACTCTTTGAGGTAAAGTAAAGCTGCATAACATACTGTGAACATATCCTCTTTGCTATACTAGTGTTTACAGAATAGTTATTGGCTAATATATATTCCAGAAACTTGCATTTAACATTTAGCCTGTTGGATCAAGTCCAATATCAGCAGCAGATGCTCACAACTGGACTCAGATGATGTTGCTCTAAATGCAAAGGTCAACGAGTTTCGAAAACATATTGGAAGAGGAATTCAGGTACGTTATATATCAAAACTGATATCATCATAACATTTACTAATACTACTGCTGTTGCAAGATTTTCTAATATCCTGCAGTCCTATGGTAGAGCAAGCTTATACCGTAAAACATATGATCAAATTCTGCTCCTACAAACAGGAATAGATATTAAATACGTGTTGTATTATCATTCTACCTCTGCTTTTTTCTGAGCAAATATAGTTTTGACCAAATTTAAGCCACAATATACATTTGTTAATTGTTAACATACCATACAAATCTCCCAGTAGTACTCGATATAAGATTTAATCACACACAGCTGCACCACTGCACACAGCAAATGCCAGTTTGGTGATAACTGGAGGTACTGTGTTTTATTTAGGAGTATCTCAATAAAGGGGCCTCAGTTCAATTTCATTCCATTTTTTTCTGATTTCTAGTTGTAAAACCTTCAGAAAAATTAACATATGCTTGTACTCTGTGTTGGTCAACCACACAAAAAAAACAATGAAATAGTTTTGTCTTGAAATGTGGAAAGTTTAATCAGTGTGAATTCTTAGGCAGCATAGGCCTGATGTTTGAGACAAATTCAGATAATATAAAACAGAAAAGGTTGCTGAAGTTTTAGTTAGAAGTGGCAGCAGGTTTAAATGTGTTTGTAATTGCAGTCAGCTGCATGCCACTGACAGCAAACAGCAGCGATTTCAAATTAACAACAGTTGGAGTGCTGCCTAAAATCTTCCCGTTAGGATTATTTTCAATTAGAAACCTCTCCCCGTTGAAATAACGATGATAAACAATGTGTTTTTTTGTCAGTTTTATCCTACTTCATCACATTGATTTAATGATTAATAAATCGAGCATTGACAAATTAATTCTAATTTTCTCAATTCTTTTTTTTTCTAGAGATGCCAGACAAGTAATACCAGAATGGGTAGAAAAACATGTCCTATCCTGTCATTTGGTTCATGCTGCAACCCAGACTTATAATAATAGCAAAACCCATGTTGTCTGTTGTGGGATCATTACTCCAAGGCTCTGGGTGACATTTGTAGCCATAAATATTAACATGTGGCTGACACTGAGGTATTTGGTACAATGTTTTATAATGTCAGTCTTTATAATAACCTCATTATAATAACACAGATTATGTTTTTACTTTAACAGAGCTATGGTATACATTCAAATGGTTGAATAGATTTATACTGAATATTACATAGTCAAAAAAAGTGTTGTTTTTTTATTTTGTTTATTAATGTTAAGTTTACAGCCAGAATGAATCTCATATTCTCACAGATACGACAAGTATACATACCTTTGCAACTTCCAATGACAGCTGCAAGGCATATTTCTCCATAAATTAGGAGGTTTGACATGTTGCGGGTATTAAATTTGCATTTGATGGGGTTGCTTTTCTCCATCCCTAGCAACAGCTGTTTGTGTTATTAAGTCCTTGAAATGTTGGACCGCAAAAAATACTTTTGGATATAATGGAATGTGCACAAACCAAATGCAAACATATGGCACAAATGTAATAATTATTTTAAAGTGCGTGATCTGACAGATCTTTGCCAGCTTGTCTGGTGTGTCATTGGCCTGTTGCGCAAATTGTTTATCAGAATGGACAGTGGTGTTATGATGCATGTGGTAAAGAGAATATAGTGCATTTGGGATTTTATACACTTTGAACTGCTTTAACAAAGGCCCTTAAAAAAGATAACCTTGTCTGACCTTTTGATTTTAGCCTCAATGTCATTTTTTTTTCTAGTTAATCAGTCACTCATTTATTAGCATAGCCTCAAAGCTGTGGTACAACGACAGAAAGACACCCAGTCACCCCCAGTGTTTTTTACTTTGTCCCTGAAAATGTGACCTTGATTTTTGATCTTGAAGTGTTTTGCATAAAACTACTGCTTGAATAATCTTATTTTATTCTGTCAGGAAATCAAAAATGATTTTAAGAATCACCCATGATTAGTTAAATCTGATTTGAACTTGATAAATGATGAGAGTGACTTTGCCTTAATAAAATCTTAGTTGGAAACCTTAAATATAAAACTATTTGTGCTTTGAAAAAACTCAAATGAAAAAAAAAATACTGGTTGTTTACATTTTTGCAGTCAAGATTGTCTAAATAATATAACAGAAAAACAAACAGAATCAGTTTCTTTTGTTTTTAAAGTAGCGCTGGAAGTTGTCCAAAGTCTATTCCAGAGTGGATGATCAAGCCCCTGTAAAGATGACACCATACTCTACAGATGCTACAGATGCAGCTGGGTTCAGAGCCTCAGACTGAGAAATCCAATCTGAACCACATAATCAGCAATACACCTGCCCATTCATACCCAGCTCTAATGGCCGTCTTGATTTCCTGTGACGAAAATATCAATAAATCTATTTCCTTTCATACTACATTTTGTTATGATCTAGTTTTATATAAAGTTTCTGTTTTATTTATTTATTTTCCCTTTTCTCTGACTTTCTTCTTTGTGTATGTCTCAGTTTCAAATTCAAAGTGAGTAAGTAAACCTTCAGGCAAACAACAAGCTGAACCAGAGCAAAGAGTCTTCCAGTCTGAGTGACCTTTCCAGCATTGTTGTGTCAAGATCTCCCATTAAATTGAACTGAGAGACGACCCTGGTGTAGTCCAGCGCCAACGCGGGTTGGTTTTGATAGAAGTTCAAACTTTAATAAACTGGGATTATATCTTAAATTCCTATTTAAATTGTGATTTCATTTGTTTAGAAATATTGCCTATTAATGTCATCTGAACAAAAAGAGCTGTTGGTGTTTCATACAGAAGATGAAGCTTAAATACTTTTTAATCGATTCAAGTACTTCTGATATTGTTCTACATTTTTTATGGCCTCTTGATCCATGACACCTTTGATCCATGAAAGCTGATCAATTAGACATCAACAACTTCTCTCAAATTGATGTTGAATTTCTTTTTATACTCCCCTGATGTGTTGCTCTCTGAGATTTATTATCTTAGTGTATCAAACCAGACAGGTTCTATGTCAGTGACTGTTGGATTTAACAGGTCTATTAGAAATCAAACCTGGGCATGGCGAATAAAACCAAACAAATACATTGGGGTTAATGATAGGTAAATGCAAATATAACAAAATAGGCAAATTGATTTAAGTCCAGGTTGGTCTTTGAAAGCCTTCTGTGTTCTGATCCAGTTAAATCATTGATTTAAACTTCAAATTCTGACTAAAAATGTTTATTCATTTGAAACATTAAAGTTTAAGTGACATGAAAACAAAATTAGTTAAAAAAAATGTTAAGGGGCAAAGATTTCCTCCCAGCTCTACATGCTAACTTGTTGCAAAAAATAAAAAATAATAAAGTAACATCGGATCCACTAATGCATTTAACTGTGACTCCAGTAAACTGGCTATATCTTTTAATTTAGCTGTAATGTGTGCGGACATTTCACATAAACAAACCATCCCACTCAAAATAATTCAATTAATGGAAAGAGACCAACACAATATCAAGTAAAAACCTGTTATTACACCTGCTTTACATGTGACAGACATGTATTTATGAAAACCAAAGAAGTATTTTGACCGGAATGTGTTTTGCTGCATCGTATGTTAATGTGCAGTAATGCGATGTTGCAAAACACTGCTGAATTCAAACAGCAGGACAGGTGTCAGCAGAGATGCGCTTTGATGATAGTCATTTTATCAGACGCTTTATCGACTGCCACTCATAACCCTGGACAAACACCTACATCTGGACAGGCTGTGCCGCACGCCAATGTGTAATAACATATCATCACAGTTCTGAGAGAAGTTGTCAGATTCAACACCATCACCGTCTATCTCGCAGCCTGGCCATGCAGAGCTGCACTAAACAGGAAATCATCATTGGAAGGAAGAAAAAAAAAGGTAGGATCTCTTTTTATATGGAAAAAAAAAACGCCTCCTTAGGCAATGTGACATCTGTGTTAGTAGGGTTAGTGAAGGTACAAATAAGGTGGAAATTATGGATCAGAAAGGGTAATTTATTTTTAGTTGCTAAATTACATTGTAGCTTCAGTCTTAGTAGGGGGTGTATTCAAATCCAAGAGGAGAAGTGCAAGTGAAGTAAAGTCAAAGCTTTTAAAATAAAAAGAACAGTAAAGTACAAATAAAATTGACCTGTATGTATTATTCATTGTTTACCCGCATTCAGCTCTTTTCCTGTGTGGGCTGTCAATAAGTCCACCAGCATCTTGCAACACTCATCAACTGCCTGACAATAAAAGAATCAATAGCCAGAGGGGTGTGAAGTTAGCTCTTAAAAAAAAATTCAAACACTACATCTGATCCCAGTTCAAAATGTCATCGTTATCCAATGAGATCATTCTAAGTCTCATTGGTCTTTTTGAAAGGCAATTTTTATCTTTATTAGGATTTTTATCATTTTGCTATAAATAACAACTAAAGACACAATAAAGCAGCTAAAGGAGCTACAGACATACATGCAAAATATATGATCTAACCTTTTCTTTAAAAACTCTGTTTTTCACATACAATTATTTGATCTACAGATCTAAATGTTTTGTAAATCAATGAATAACAAAATAAGGGAATTCTTATATTTGTACTTTAAAGTGATTTATTTACACATTTAAAACCCCCAAAATACAATTTATTTAATATACATTAAAATAAATAAGCTTCTACTATGAGTACCTATTTTATGAATAAAATGTACATGTAACAAGTCAAATTATCATTATGTAATTCCATTCTTGTATTCTTGTATAATTTATTAATGTTACAGTCTCAAAGATTAGACTATGAAGGGCTACCACTGTTTGAGTTAATATAACTTGTGAGGAAAAGCCAATGATTTCACTCTGCATGTGAGGTATAATAAATTAGAACAAATACTGGAATTCAAATCCATAGTTTCAACTATGGATTTGAATTCCAGTATTTATATATTATGTATTTTATAGTTTCAACTATGGATTTGAATTCCAGTATTTGTTATACTAAGTATATTAAAACAAGAGTATATTAGTATATTAAAACAAGAATTCTTTCTTCAGTTTCTGTTTTTTTTTTTTAAATGTCTTTACTTTAGAAAAATAAGTTATTTCATGATTCATTTATTTATTTAGTGGTACTTTTGGCCCTTAAAATACATTAAGTTAACCTTTGGATTAAATATTTCCTCCAATCCAAATTGTGCAAACATTTACAGCAGATTTACAACACATATAAAATAGATTTGTTTAATTACTTATATAAAAAGTATACGTTTTTGCAAGATAATGTTTTCTTTCTAAGACCAAAAATGTAAAAACTAACCCTTTATTAATATTTGGTTTATAACATAAGTGGAGAAAACAGTGTTAGAGTTACAAGAGATCATTTTCTAGCAGCTTTAGACTCTCAGTTAACTGTATAGTTGAAAATAGGTATGGTACTCCCCACCCACCCACCCACCAAACACCATTACAACAACCTCATAAGAATAGATGTCCAATATTATGCTTAATATTGCTACATTTCAAAATACTGATTGTATTTTCTTAGTATCTTCTTTTTCTAGTAGATAACCCTTGCTTTATGCTTCTGTTTTGGAACAGGATAAGGATCCCCTTATAGATGGTTAGTAAATAGTTTATAAATAAGTTATTCCTTAATATATAAACACTTTATAGCTCATTAATGAGGTATTATTATGCATTCAACATATTATGTTTTCTAAAAGCGATTTCTAAAAATTCTATTGTGCTCACACCTTAGTAACAAAGGTCTAATATATTAAACATACGTACCTCTAAGCCATCTATAAGGGAAACATTGTTTGAAAGTGGTACCCAGTTAGATCAATGTCTTCTATTTCTGTTTCTATCCTTGGAAAGTACTGCTGGTTAGTTGCTTTCTCTCCTCCCGACCCCCAGTTACTTCCCATCTACTCTGGCTGGGCTCTGTCACGTTTCTTCCTGTTTAAAGAGAATGGGTCTACCCCATTGTCGCCAACTTGCATGCTAATGATAAGGGATTACAGCAAAGTTGTGAACTGTGCAAAACCTTATTTAACTTTTTACCAACAGTACTTAAAATAATAAAGTGAATGGGAAGGAACTGTATTATAACTTGGACTAAATTAGAAAATAGAAAATTTAAGATTCAGTGGAGCCAAAATTAATTGTCCTGTAAAAAAATGTTGAAAAGATGCTTAAATTGGAGCTATTAAAAATAAATGGAACTGAAAGGCAAAATAATGCATTGAGTTGTATGAGTAAGACACTGTTTCCTGGATATTTTTTCAGGGAATTTTAAGACCTTCTATGTGGATCTAATTTCCATATCTACCATCTAACAGCCAGAATATCTCCTCAACAGGGAGGTTTGTTTTACAAAATAGCAGCAGAGTTTGGTGTCTTTGCTGCAGCTCTTTATTTAGTCTCTTGCATTTCCTCGCAGTAAGAGCTGCTACTTCAAGTTCTCAGTGACATCTGAGCTTTTTGCCTCCTCTGCCTCCTCATATCTAATCGGACCATCTCCAACAAGCAGCACCGTTTTCTCTTTCCTCCCTTTGTTCTTTCCTGAGGTATCTATTTTCTCATTGCCACTTTGGCCCACTCCGTCTGTCCTGCCGGCTCCAAGAAGGTGACTCCGGCCAGCGGGGGCAGAGAAATGGCTGCAGACCTGAACGTGAGATGAAGCAGATAAGCCAGTAAAAGACAGGGGATAGATCACCGTGTTTGTCCTTTCATTTGACAGCAGGCTGTGCACGCATCTTTTCTGCTGGCTCTGACCGTGAGGTCGGAGGTGTTTCAAGGATGAGGTTTTATAAGATCTTCTTTGATTGCAGCTCTGCTTCCGGTGTTCCTTGGAGACTTCTTTCAGCACTATATAAAACAAGATAACAGCTAGTACAATCCACTGGGGGCATCAATGCGTGAGCCGTGTATTGGATCTGGCAGCGTTCCCACCATACACACCGTGATGGATGTTACTCTCTTGGTTCTGGGTGCACCGGAGGGCCAGAGCTTGTTTCACGGAGTCCAAAAGCCCAAACATTTCACAGAGGGAGTTAAGTATAAGAACATCTAAAAAAAAGATAAGACAAATGAATACAGAGTAATCTTTGTTCAATTGTACACAAGTATTAATGATTAACAATTTATTCGCCAGTCGCTTTTTTCCACCTTTTTCAAGGACATTTCTAGTTCTATAATGGCCTAAAATCAACAAACTTATATTTTGTAGTGACTCTGCAAAAGTCTTCATCCCCACAGAATATTTCTTGGATTTTTTGTCATATACTTTGCGTTTTCTGAAGGACTTTTATGATAACCAGCAATACTGAAATTGTGAAGCCACATGTAAATTATACAGGGATTCCAAATTTAGACTTATTGCTGCAATGACAGCTGCAAGTAGTCAGTCTGGAACAAAAAGCAACTGCAAACAATAATTTTTTAGCCACAGATTAAAAGTTGGTTTGAGTCTGGACTTGAATTAGGCCATTCCAGTGAAAACGGTTAAACTAAAGCTGTTGTTCATCATCATTATTCTGATTAAAGATGAACCTCTGCTTCTCTAAAACATTTTGTTTTTAACATTATCAATTTTCTCATCATTTTGTCTCCTCACAGAAAGCATCTCCCACAGCATAATGCTGCCACTGCCGTCTTTCATTGTGGGGACTTTGGGATGTTTTTAAAGGTGGTTCTCAGTGATACTTTACTGATATTCATTTTTCTTTATCTGTCCAGAGCATCTTTTTCCACATTAACCATTTTCCTACACTGCAAACAGAACTTTGACAATGGCTTTCTTCTTGCCCCCAATCCAGATCTGTGGCACATAAACCAGTAAGAGAATCAGCTCCTTCCCTTTGGTTAATGCTCTGCTTGTTGGTTTGAGTGGGTTTAGAGTTGGGCTTTGATGGATTAAATATTTTCTTATGATGTTCTCGAAGCTTGACACATTGTTTTATAACCCATCCCTCCTTCCAACTTCTCTACAACTCTGTCCTTGACTTATTTGCTGTGTTTTCTATGTAGATTCAATGTGACAAACATGTGAGCAATGTAAGATAGAAAACCTACTTCTGAAAGCTTCTATATTAATCTTTTCACACACTTGGGGATCTTACCTGTGTCCTGCAGGCTACCCTCCTCACTGCGAAGCTCCACACGTTTAAGAGCGGTCACCAGTTTGGCGTAGAGACCAGACAGGACGTCGCCCATCAGTCCAGATTCTGCTACACCCTGCCAAAGACTCATCACTTGGTCTAGAGAGGATCAGTTACAGGATGTATATAAGAGTTTGGGTTTTTTTTCTCCATTAGGAGGTTTAAAATGGGAACAGAGAAATGAGATAAAGCCATAAATGCACCGGAATAGATTTGATATACATGAAGATATGAATTCCAGTGTGGGCTGCCAAAAAAAAAACAGTAAAGAAATACAGTAAAGATTAATAAGTTATCTGTGAAAAAATATGCTGGAAAGGAGAAAGAACGGGACATCTGTGTCTGAGATTTCAAGTAAAACACAAGAAAGGATAGAACTGGATGTCATAGATGGATGAAACCATTTAAAAAGAAGTGAAGGAGAAAAGCTGTTAGATAGGCGACAGATGTTGAGAGGAAAGAGGAGGAAATGGGTTAGGATAGAGAAGCTCTCGGAAGACAGAAAGGAGGGCAGGATGGATTTGAAGGAGAATGAAATATAACTTGAAGTTGGCACAAAACTGATACAACCAGGAGTTAGGCTGAAGTGAAGAGGTGCAAAGCAGGCTAGATGTGTTATCTTAGAGGGAATGAATGTATGCCCACTGATGTTTGCTTAAACTTCTGTCACGGTGGTAAAATATTTGAAAGTGTTCCAGCTCCCATTTACATTTATAAGTTTGTTTAATTTATTCCTCCACGAGAGGAATATAAACTAGAGTGAAGCACATTTCAGGAGATTTGAAGAAGAGAGCAAGAGGCTGATTAGCTTGCTAAGAACTATCTACTTGAAACTCAGTGACAAGCAAGACTGCATGTACAGCGAGGTGCTTCAATCTGCCTTTCAGGGCATAATCATCATCGTCGTCAGGCTGTTTTACTGACTGAGCTCCACCTGGAACACTGCCTCATCAGGTCACCTTTAAAAGTCTTTAAATCAAAGCTGCTGCTCCCGCAAGTAAAAAGGCCACACCTGGAAATGTCAGCTGCTGTCGGCGGCTTTATAAATGGACATGACTCTTTCTCTGACTGCGGTCAGCAGCTTTTTAAGGACAAGTCGGCAGGAGCATCCCACAACTGCCGATTCAGAGGTTCGCCGGGTCAGGGAGGTCAAATCCTTTGTGGTTCCAAGAGGCTAGACCAGAGGAGGATGCAACTAGTGTAAATCTTTATAAGTAGCTGACCTATAACAGATCTCTTACCTTTTTGGAACAGCGAGAGAAAACTTAGCATTTTTATAGAATTAGAAATACAGCACCTTCCATAATTATTGGTCAGATTTGCATAAAAGCCTTTAAATTACAGATTTTATAGACATTTAATCACCTCAGAATCCCACTATTTGCCACAGCTCTCTAACAGTGATCAAAACTAAATCTGGACTTGAACTAGGCCACTCCAAACCTTTTCAATGTCTTACAGAGGTGGACCTGCTGTTGTGTCTCGTATCATAATCCAGAGGCACCTTAGCTTACGATCTGAGATGCGCTGCTGGCTGAACTTTCTCCTATTCCAGTGGAAGCAGATGGATTCAAAGAGTAATGGGAAGTAGTCTGGGTCACGGGGCACCGCCAACACCATATTCAACTGCTGCTCTGATATTGTATTTTTTCTGAAACGCTCTGTAAGCTTTCAGTAACAGTTAACAGGATTCACATCCTCTAAAAAGTTCAACTTTTGGCTCATCAGTCCTATTTTCTGAATGGTCTAAGGGTTTTTCGAGAAAAATATTTTTTTTTCTGCTTTGCTTTTTTAGCAAATCTGCGACTTGCTCAGAAGTGATTTTGGATCTTAAATGCTCCCACAGCTCCTGTTAACCTGCTTCTTTTTTAATGTTAAACAATAAACGGTGCCTTTAACTGAGGCAGGTGAGGTCTGTGGTGAATTCAGTGTTTTTAGGTTGTTATGTGACCATTAGGAGTGATTTGGTAGAGGCTAATCACTCCGGGGAAGGTTTAACATGATGCATGTTGTCTCTATGTGCAGGGTTGCTGAGGTCTTAAAAACCTTATAAACTAAAGCTTTATACTCCTTTTCAGGATAATAAACGTCACTGACTTTTCCTCATCTATTTGTATTTTCTTCCAGTTGAGGCATGTTGTTTTGCTCTCTGACAACTCGGATCTTACTTCATGTTTTCAGACCGGTTTGATTTCAGTGATTCTTTGAATAGAAGTAGCCTCCAAACAAACAGGGTCAATTACCTTTTAATTTATGCAAGTTTGTTGTCACAATCTAAGTTAACCTTACCGTTGTTTTGTCTGTTTGTCAGTGTGACATTAGGCTACAGACATAAACCATGTTTACATTTGTAGAGTTTTACATATATTTATAGGGAGGCTGTAAAAACATTTAAAAGCACATTTTATCAGTAGAAGCTATGATCCCAACTATAATTTGCATCAAAGTAAACTGAACCAGAGAAAACAAATGGCATACAGCATTATGGAGGCCAACAGGTTAAAACCAAGGGACTTCATAAACATAATTAAGTCTTTTATTTACCAAGTGTGTCAGTCCTCTTTATCTTGGCAGGATGCCCGTTGATTTCTGTGGAGTTTACATGTTCTGTTGAACCATCTCTTTGCTTTGTTGCTGCACTAAACCTTTCCTTCAAAGTCTCCACTACAGTATCTGTATAATCCGTGTCTCCTTAAATGAAAACAAAGATATATCAAGTTACTATAGGTCAACAAATGTCACGTTTATGTAAAATTAGTCTCAAAAATTGGAAATATTTAAAATATTTATAGTGTTTTGCATTTAAAAACCTCTAAAGACCAAACCAAGAAGTTGGATATTTCTGTGCTAAAGCAGTAGTTTAAGCATATGTGGCTGCTATAAAAACAGCAAATTTTAAATGCCAACTGTAATCTACCTGTCACAGTAGGCAGCTGTCCTCCAACAGCCTCCGGAGCCGAACACGACAGGCTCGGTTGCACCAAAGTCCCTGGAGGAGGCCGCGTGCTGTTCATCAGCACATCAAACTTGGTGCTGCGGCAGGTGTTGCTGCACACGGACTCATGCTGGTAGAAATCTATCTGGCCAGAGTCCATCATTTTCCTGCAAAGGGAACAGGCGGGTTACAAAAATATGGCAAAGTGTCTGAGAAAACAATTTTTTTTTCTAGCTTTTGCAGTCACACCAGGGACGTTTGGTCTTGCTATTTTGTTTGATGCAAAAGCTTGTCGGTCAGGTCTCTGGGGGAATAAAGATGAAAAGAGCTGATACCGCCTGTTGGGTTTTGCGTGTTGCCTCCCAGCAACACCAACAGCAAGTGCAAACACGATAAAGAGGTGAGAAGTGCCGCTTGAAGGCTTATATGTGAGACATTTGATCCTGCTATCATCACACTTCTGATTACCCACCACCCCTGGAATGTAGGCACAGATAGACACAGAGACGTGCAGATGGATTTTACATGAAAAGATCCTGTAGTTTTTTTGACGGCTCTGAATGGTGAACTTATTCAAACCTCTTTTTCTCAGTACCAACACAGAATTTAGACGTGTTCATTGGGTTTTTAAGTGACAGAGCTACTTAAAGTACCTTGGATATGTTGAGTGGAAATTAAATAGCATCTGAAATGAAAAACTTTGTAAATAACAGTGTGATGTGGCTGGTGTGCGTGTGCATACACTTCCTAAAGTCAATACTGTGTGGAATATTTTCCTATCAGCCTTCTGGGTTTTCCCAGCCGCTTTTCCCCTGAATGAAAGCCAAAAATTCACCAAATCATGGGCGGTACTAGAGAGGGGCCACCAGGGGCCAGTGTCCCTGGAGAAGGGCTAATGTCCCTTTTATGGCCCCTGTAATGAAGAAATATAAATACGTAAGCAATTTCTTATATTGAAATACGCTGGAACAGAAACATAACTTAGTGATCTCTTGAACCACTTTTATATTTTACTTTTAGAGTTTTGTCCTAAAGGTCAACTTTTTCATTAAACTATCAATTAAAAAAAAAAGAATACCTACATGGAAAGTCTAGTGTGGTGCAGAAATAAAGTAGAATTTTTTTATTTTTTTATTTATTGTGGGTTAAGGGCTGTACGGTGGCACAGCTGGTAGAAGGTCCTGGGTTCAATTCTGCAGTTCTTTCTGCAAGTTTGCATGTTCTCCCTGTGCATGCATGGGTTCTCTCCGGGTTCTCCGGCTTCCTCCCACAGTCCAAAAACATGACTGTTAGGTCAATTGGTCT
>JAUZNJ010117618.1:0-19438 GCA_034780135.1 Jordanella pulchra | reverse complement strand
TCTCTCATCTTTTTAAGTGGGAGAACTTGCACAATTGGTGACTGACTAAATACTTATTTTCCCCACTGTATATTTGTTCAAAACTTGGTGGGCTGTTGCAGCATTACAACAGCCCACCAAGTTTTGAACAAATATTTTTCTTCAGAATTTATAGTTAATGTAACAAACTGCAGCTCTGATTTCTATGATGGTGTAACCTTTTTTCAAAGGGGAGAGCAAAGCAAGGTAATATTGTGCTATTTATGAAATAAATAGCTTCCCTCTGTATGTCTACTGTTCACAAAAGCTGTGTTGCTTATGGCGCTTTCTTGTTATTCAGGTTATACATTGGGAATGATGATCACTAGTATGACAAAATAAAGTAACAGTTTTGTTGTCATTTTTGTTGCTTTGCTTTTTGTCTTGTTATTTTGAGAACCTCTATAGGTAAACCAACCCTTTTTTGCCTTTTTTTTTTTATAAACGAAACATCCTTTACATAGCACACACAAAATATTAGTTTAAATAGATCAGGATTTTCCTCCTCTTATCTGCTAAGCACACAATCTTTGTAGACCGCTTGCAACACACAACTCATTGCACATGCACATATTGATCACCTGGTACCTCCAGACTAATGCTTTTAGACTGGCTTTGTTAAACAGTGTGAGGTTAATGGCAGTAGTAGTGTCTTCTATGCACATGCACCAAGCTCAGAGCAGAAACACAAATTTAAAATCTTTTTCAAGGCCATATCACTCTTAAGTTAATCAGCTATTGGTAAACTCATAACTGTAACCAATTTACTCTGCTGTATAGGTGAACATAGACATAACAATTTCTTTTCTGTACTGTAAATCAACTCTCATGTAAGCTCTAGATTTAGTATAAAAGGGCTGCAAATTGTGATTAAAGGAGGATAAGTGATTGCAAACCTTTTTATTCTAGCAGCCTGATGAGATCACAACCTGTGAGTAGACTTTACTTTGCTTGCATTGTCAACAGCAAAAATATAGTATTATTAAAGACAGCTTTAAATTAGCTTGGCTGCATGTCCCTAGGCTTAGGGAGAAGAATCTGTAGATGTCAAACTCCAAAAAAAGCAGAATATATTTCTAAGAAAATGTATAACTTTATGATAAAAACTAGTATTTTCCCTTAATACTTGGATAGCATCTAAAAACTTTAGAGTAAATTTCATTCTAATGTATTCAACTGTTTTTAAGAGTATGCTTTCACCACCATTAAACATCCAGAGACTGAATTTTGCAATTGCTTTAGCTTGCAAAATACTTTAAAGTGGATAGAGAGGATCATAGAGAGGATCATAAAAAGCAGCTGTCCAATCTAATCATCGAGTCATATCAATATTTGCAGCATTCTATAGTTTAAACCATTCTGGGTATATCTTCATGTTTAGTATTTTCCTACTTAGAGATTAATCAACTTAATTTCATGTATTCACAAACTTCAAACTGTTTTTTTCCCCCTAGAACTGTCTTCATCCTCCCAGCCTGATTAACCGTCATGTTCCTGCTGAATAGATCATTCCCCAACACGATGCCGCCACTGCTATTTTCCACAATAAGAACGGCTTGTTCAAGAACATTTTGCACCACACTGAAATCTTTTTATATAAGTGAAACGATATGAGTTAAATGATGGTATGTATCTGTATTTATTTATATTTTATATTTAGGTAACATAAAAATAAAATAGATGGTATAAATAGTTTAGATTAGATCATTTAGATTTGTGTGTGAATACAAAAACAACAAAAAAACAAACAAACAAAAGAAACAACAACCCAGATGAATCATTTTATTTTATCTTGAAACTTTGCACAACCATGTACTATGCCATGTGCACGAGGGATTACTTTGGTCGTAACCGTGATTGTTTTACAAGTCAAATGATTTAATCAAAAAGGATGATACTGAACTTGCAGTCTTTTGTTTGCTCTAACTGTGAGGATGATGATCACTTGACTCTGTTCTAAGAAGGAGATCTAAATATTCTATATTTGAATAGAAAAAGCTCTATTGTTACATTAATAGGGCAGTCCCTTGAGATGAAGTTTTTAATCAAGTTTACAACAATATAATCTTTTTCATTTCTATGTATTGTATGTGCCAAGAGGTGGATTAATCATAACAACAGAGCAAAGGAAAGCAACAAAAATGTTTTTGCTTTTCCATTTATTGGCATAAGCTTTAAAACCCTTTAGAAAATGGTTCCAATTTAAGCCTTTTCTAGCATGAAGTACTGTAATTAAAAAAGCATAATAGGACTGTAAAGAATGACAGGCAATTTTGTTCTATCCACTTATTATTACTTTTAATCTTATATGAACAACAAATATGCTGATTACTTTTTGAGTAAGATTAACACCAGCAGTCCTATTTATGCAGTGGATTGTAAAAGATAAAAAAGCAAAACAAAAAAACAACTATACTTTTCCAAATTCTTAAAACAAATCTCAAACATTTCAGCCAAAACCAAGGTTTAGTTATTTAAGAGACTGTTCAGTTTTGTTTTCACTCACCACATATCTTTGTTGCTTGTTACTATAAAAGGTTATTAAAATGACACAAGTAAATTGAGTTGTATACAACATAGTACAGTAGGGGTAACATTATTCTTCAAGAATTTTAAGATATTAAAAATGATTAACTTTGAAATGAACTAATTACAGGGCCTTGCAAAAAGTATTTATTACCTTTTAAGATTTAATGTACATTATCATACTTCAACCTTTTTCATTGGGATCTTATTTGATACACCATGAATTAAGATACTACTGAGTACTACTCCATAAAGGTAAATTATATCACAAATTTTAACATTTATTATAGATAATAGAACTGAAAAGTTGAATTTAAATCTGTTTTCAGTCTCTTATAGTCAAGACTGACTACAACATCCATAGACTAAAAATTTTTGGACTAACCTAATAATAATCCTAATAATTTCAATAAAAGTTTTGTCTGGGCTTCAGTGTCAGGTTACGACATTAATAAGTTTTATCTTAACCAAAATATTTTTTGTTTAAGTCTTCTTTTGCAGCCAGTATCACGTTCTCTTTCATAGCTGCCCTTCAATTATCACCATCAAAATTCCTACCAACTCCTACTAGTTGAATTAATTCTATTAAATAAAATGTTCAACCAATCAATTAATCAATCAATTAATAAATCGATCAATCAAATTGAACTAATGCTAAACGCTTTTTTTACCCAATTCCAGATGATGGAGCAGAACAAATTTTCCTGAGTTGGTATTTAGGATAGTGTTTTAAAATCTGAACCTCTTTCGAACTCCTGATATGTTCCCTTAGGGCCAAATTAAAACTTTTAGATTTTTATTAAAGAAAATATTTTTTTTTCCATGTGGTAGATAATAAGAAGCCCTTTTGTGTTTGTCTAAACCATTATAACCCAATCTAGTTTGAAAAATTCAAGAGTTACGAAAATTTATCAATGGCACACAGCATAGTTGTGTCCTTAATAAAGCACTTGAAAAAAGTCAATAAATGACATCTGAATTAAGCAGTTGATTTTTTTTTTTATTGGCCTAAGATTGTCAGGACATAATGCAAACGTCTCCAGTGCTTAACGATCATACATTTATTTGTGACATGTGCAGCACAGAGTATAAATGTGTTTACAGAAGGAAAAGACAAGAAGTCATATGAAAAAAGGCAAATTTTACAATGAGCTCTCAGGATATTTTTTTGACAGTTATTTTCATGTGATTTTCTTTTGTTTTTTTCAGAGAAGTATGTAAAGTTAAAAAATATTTCTATTAACATGAATGGAGAACTGTAACAAAAAAGAAATATGTTCTGTTTTTTATGGTGGTAGTGGTAGTTATTCTCTCACCCTGGAACTTTCACATTTTATTTACCAAAGCGATTGTTTTCTCAGCTATAATACAATGCATACAAGATTCTTTTTTTTTACATTGAAACATTAGGTACTTCTGAGATGTTCAAATATTTGACCCAATAAACAAAATATGTATAATAAGATTACGAAATTTGAACAACAATAAAATAATTTGTTATAATAGCCTGAAACTCCTCTCTGCCTTGATGCACAATAGAGACCAAAAGAGTCATGTGCGTCCATTGCACATAGTTTAAATACACACTGATGATAAATACAGACATAACACACGTGTTTGGCTAAACACAAATCATTTAGGCTATGACAGATAAATTAGAAAGTGTGTTTTTGACAGATGCTAAGCTCCTTTGTTGATTGGCTGGTGCAATTCTGCCTCCCCATGGCCTGAAGCTTGCACTGCAACTACTTGAAAAATCACATCCTCCCGTTTTTTCAAAAAAGAAAGGGACAACTTGCTCTGGTCCTATTGCACAATTTATCTTCAAGCGATGAAGACAAAAGCATCTTAATTTTACAAGTTCAATTTTTACTTTCAGTCCTGCTCTTCCTGTACACAGCTGTTAGTGAAAATGTTCGAACAACTGTACAGTGTCACATCTTACATAAATATTTTCTCATCAGCAAAAATGTTGACGAGCATGTTCATATTTATCAAACTGAAAGAAACCCCAGCTCATCAACTTCAACGAAACATGCATTTCAGCACCCAAAATCTGGTGGCAGCTTTGGCTGAAACAGTAAAGAACAAAACAAAACAAATATACATGATCCATCACCAGCAGGTATTAAATATTTGTATTAAAATGAGCTTTCATGTCTCTGACCTGCTTTTCTTCAACAGGCTTCAGAGGCTATACATATATATAGACACATTTAATGCAGATATTTCTTTAAAAAAATCCCACAAACACGTTCTGTCATTTCGATAAATAAAAATAGAAAACCACAGAGATATTTCCTCAGCCTCACTGTGTGCCACCTGAGTCCTGTCATAATTTTCCTAAGTGAAAGAGAATTTGGCAAACGATAGCGACCACTCCTGTGTTGAGTACTGAGGAAATGGAGATATCTAATAATCTGCTTTCATACAGTACAAACTCTTTCTTGTTCTCTTCCACTTTAGCCATTGCCAACAGACCCTTAGCTGCTCGGCACATCATGTTCACACTGGGTGGGTCCATTGGAGGGTGTCCCATGTGCATCAAACTGTGAGGGTTCTGCTGGTACTGCGCCATACTGACACCATCCTCCAAGAAGGCTACCAGGTTACCCACGCTAGCCTTCTGCAAGGCAATGGCTCGTGCTGCTGTGGGGTCTCCCTGTGCCAGGTGTGAGAGAACAGCCACCGCCATCTCTCTGTACACCTGTGTCTTCCTCTGACCAACATATCGGACCAGGACTGCAAAGAGTTTTTCCTGTCTGCTGAAAGGTGGTGTGGCCAGTAAAAGGTCCACGTTGCCATCCTGGATGCTAAGCTTGCAGAGGCATTCCAGCACCAGCCTCTGGGGAGTGAGCTGAGAGTGTGGAGCCCCTGACGGGAACGGGTCCTGTGCTTCAGCTGAGGGACAAACCATCCAATGAAGAAGGCCATCCAGAATTGGGAGGCAAATGGCGTCTGAATAGGTTGATAGATCAAGGTGTCCTGCAATATTGGCAAGTGTGACCATAGCGTTCTCCCTGAGCAGACCCAGGCACTCCCACCACCACTCCTGTTTGCCACTATACAGTCCTTGCTCCTGTTGTATGTCCCTCTGGTAGCTTGGTGCTGACCTGTTCCTCTCTGGGTGAGCATGGTGCAGCAAAAGCAGCCTGCCCAGGAGAAGAACGAGTGCAGGATGGTGAGACATCTCCATGTCGTTCCCAGGGATAAAGGACAGACTCCGGACGATGTTTGAAACACAAAGGCACCTCTTAGAGAGTGAGTCCTGCCAGGAAGAGGTTGTGCAGAGTGGAGCTTCATCCAGGCACCGAGGTTCGTCCTCCAGAAGGGTAATATGGTCATCCTCTCCGTCCGGATGCACTCTGAATGGGTAAGATGGCAATGATCGAGCAGGGTGGGCATATGACAGGGCGTCAACCCTTGCACACAAAACATCGTCAATAGTTGCAGTGATGTGTTTCAGTGGTTTACTACTTCCCTCCTTTATCTTGTTTTCTGGTTGGCTCTCATCTACTGTCCTTTTACTTGCTGGGGGATGAATTTGCAGTTCAAAGTGTGTCTGAATGTGTGCAGTGGAGTCCCCTCCACCTACCTGCCAGTGTAACAGCCCACTGTTAAACTCAGTGACATAACCCAAGCGCTCAGTTATGTCTTCAGTCATATCGTCTTTGTGCACAATCTTAATTGGGAGTTTATCATATTTACTGGCTTGTTTAGGTTTGGACCCTGAAACCCCTGGATGCCCGTCCAAACATTCTTTTTTTATTTTGTTTGCGTCCACTACCTCCACTTCTTTTCCTTCTTGCTCTTTATTCATGGTCTCCTTATTCTTGGTCAGATTGGGATCCTGCTTCCTACTCTGCACCTCAGCCTTCTGTTCAGTGACAGGTAGAGTTTCCTCAACGGTACCTCCAATTTGCTTCTCCTGGATTTCTGCTGCTGAGGGTGTTTTAGGTCCAGATAGGATTGCAGAGTCTGTTTCCTTGTCATTGGTAATGTCCTGGTTTTGAATAGAACCAGTATCTACTTGGCTTTTGGGAATTAGTGTGCGAACCTCAAATTCTTCCAAGATTCCAAAAATCTCAATCAGGCAGCGACGGAGGTGCTCCACAATTAACTCAAGGAATCCTGGCAGCTGGTCAAAGAGAGACAAAATAAGATCAGCATCCAAAGAATGCACAATTATCTCTTTTAAGCTCTTGTGTCTACAGTTAAAGATAAACAAAGCATAGTTCTATTATAATAAAAATGCAAACTGTCTAAATTATAGCCAAACTTTTAACAATAATGATACTTTCAGTCTAGATGAATAAACTGCCTTTAGAACAGAGTTTAAAATGAATGTAAATCTACTCAATCATTTATGATGTAATCCAATTAGTCTGGTAATACACAAAAAGTCTGTGAACTGACAACAGCCTATTTTAATGTGGACTAGCCCTCATCTGTGATCTTTTCAGCGTGGTGATCATAATCTAATTAGTCAGTGGAGCCTACTGAGCTTCCAGGTTAGGGTGAAAACAGTACTCGAGCTATGAATTTAGTTATCTAGATATTCGATGAGGTACTTAAACATGAAGTCAAAGGAACACAGGTGTAAGCAAATGCTCGCATTACACTGCAATTTCTTTGACCATTTGGTATTTATTTTTGCTATCAAAGACCTAGAGATGTATTTCTGCAGGTAACAGAGAGGCTGAAGCTGTTTCACAGTTGATGATTCATTTAATTTTTGACAATCGTGTTAGATAGTGGAATTGCATATTTTGGCAGCTCTAATCTGCACATTCTGGAACAAGATTTCCCGACGTGGAGTTAAGCACTCATGCTGGTGCTTGGTAAATCAGTAAGTGTGGAGTTTTGAGATCATCTTCAGTCATTTAAATTAGGTAAAAACACTGAATGGTGAAGCATATCTATGCTGAAAATAATAAAAGCAAAATTTAAAAATGTATTAAAATAATATGTCTGCTGTTTCATTTTTTGTATGATTTTCTTTGGGTCCTGTTGTACAGATAATAAATTACTCCATCATACACCAGTAGTTTGGATCTAGTCTATTTCACTATTATTTTGTGAGTCACTTTAGAAGGTGCTGCTTTGGAATATGCAGCCCAAAACCTGTGAGTTCAGTGATGATTATTTTAAACTGCTAAATATAGGTTCAAATGTCAGCTGTTATAAATGTGTTATATGTTATAAATGTATTAGTATTTACAAATTATTGTAAAACTAAGTTTTGCATCAAAAATTCTATTTCTTCTAATGTAACAAAATAATTTATTATTGCAAGACAAAATATTAACTTATTCTTCTACCTAGATAGTCTTGAAAGAGCAAAAAAACAAAGCAAAAAACACTTGGAGGTAAAGTTTTATAAATCCTCATCATCTGGACTGTAGTAACTTTACCTGAGAAAGGCTGAAGGAGGCCACTGTACTGTCATCATACAGCAGGATGTTGATGGTGTCTAATGCCCATGTGCTTTCTGCCAGCAGACCTGACTTCAGGGACATCATCACGCGCCAGGCTTCAGGGGTCCCTGGGAATGGGAATTAAAGGTATGCAGGACTGTATGGGAAGCGGAAAATGTCGTCATTCAACAATTAATGAAATGACTTACCACAGTCCTTTGAGGTGAGTTTGCGTTTTGGCTTCAGAATTGGCATCGTGGCTTCTACTGACCCTGGAGGGTAGTTAAGGTCCCTTCTCAGATTAGGAGGAAACTGACAAATCGGGCCACTGCCTTGTGAGCCCATCATGGCCATTCCTGGCTTAGGCATCTTCATGGGGGACATGAAAGGAGATTTACTGGGTGAAATTCGAGATTCCATCGAGCGCTGGAAGGCCCCTGGGCTGGGTGCTCGAGGCAGATGGTTGGTCATGGATGGAGGGTTGGAATAAGATGAATGGCGTGATGATATGGAGGCCATGCCACCTGATGATGACATATAGGGAAGCTGACGGTGCCACTGGTCCTGTGCAGAGCGACCTTCCATATCATCCCTGCAAATAGAGCCATATGGCTGCATTTGCGGCGGTGGTCCTTGTCTGCCATGGTAGGGATAGCTGAGGTCTGTTCTTGAAGGCCACATGTTTGGTCCCTCAGCAGCATGGTTAGAGGCAGGCCCCCCGCCCATCATACTGTGCTGGTTCTGGCCAGATGGAGCCATTCGGTCACGATGGTAGGGGTAAGGGAACTGTCCTTGGATGGGTCTAGATTCAGGGCCTGAGTACCCACCCCCGTAGTGATTGTACACGTCTGGCTGCTGGTTGGTGTACTGCATGGCGTACATTTCACTCTCGTGCCTTTTGGGCGGGGGACCGTACATTCCATCCAACTGTCTCTTGTAGCCCTGATTAAGCAAAGACCTTGTTAATTCACAGGAAAGAAAAATGCAGGCCCAACCCTAAAATTAATACCATTACAGTAAAAATAGCTTTGGATATGTTATGCTATTAGAAATATAAGCACATTTAGACAAGAGGTTCTTATACTTTAAGCGGTGTTTAGTTTATCTCTTTTGCTAAACCTCTAAGTCACACATGATGTTTTTTTCTTATGGAAAATGGAGGGAATGTATATAGCTGTACTACTATTGAAGCCCTTAAAATCTTTAAAATCTCTTAAAATTGAATAATTTAGTCTGATCATCATATAAACTGAGCTATTTGAGAGAAAAACTGTATTGTTAAAAACATTCCAGGTACTTTTTACAGTTCAGTCTATTTCGACAGGATATCTAGAGATTAATAAAAAGTATGACAGACCGGCAGACCTCACATGTACCACTTGTTACTGGAAAACTTTAACTTTAGACCCATTCTTATGTGTTCCTCATATCTGTTTTGCCCACATAGTGATTCAGAAACATTAAATAACGTATACATGGATCGTTCATGATCTTAACCTCCGTAAAAAAGTACATTTTAAATGGAGAACAAAACAACTGTCATGATTCCTGCCCTGCAGCTCTGCCTTTCCTGTGCTGATTACTTATTGCCCTCACCTGCGTTGCTGCATTGTGCTGCCCTCTGTTTAAACCCTGCCTGCCACTGACCCTGCCTCCTGCCTTCTTGTTTTTTTGGATTCTCTCTGCTAGTGATCCTCCCGTGCATGACCCTCTGGACTGTTTCAAGACCTTGCCTCTGGTTTGTGAACTTGGCTTCTGTCGTCTGTGTGTCCCCTGTGCATTCCCCATTCCTGATCTGCCAGTGAGACCTCATCCCTCTACCCGTTTTATTTCTTTTTCTTTGAAATAAATCATTTGATTAACCATCTTTAGTGGCTGCGTTTTGGGTTCTGGCTGATTCTGCTTTAGCATTACAACAACATGGTCTTTTTGAATAAGGTTGTCAAAGGATACTGTCATTTTTTCTACTTCTGTTATTTCTAGATCTTATCTAGGGTGGTTGAGGTTGCATTTTGTTTTCTGCTAAATGAAATGTCGCTGCTGCTAAGGACCAATTTATGCACATGGGATACTGGCAGCAGTACAACAGTAACAACAGCACAAATTCATTTTTATTATGTATCTTATGTACTAGTGTATGTCAGAATATATATATTTTAGGTTTTACTCTCAGTCTTTCCCAAACAGCCAACACTAAATAATTAAATACAGTATTCTGTATTTCATGACTTTACATTATTAAATCATAAGCTACTCGAAAACCTTTCTTGTCAAAATTGTCCAGGCTCTTGCTAAAAATTCTTACACTCTTTTAGTGAAATTTAAGGAGGCATGAAAACTGTTAACTTGGATATGAAACAGAAGCTAACAGTGCTGAGTCTCACCTGTTGCTGTGTGTACATCCCAGATGGATGCATCCCGTATGGCATGCTGGGATACTGCTGCCCATAGCCGTCGTGTCTGAAATACAGAAGACAAAGCAAAGTTCTCATCTATTAGCATACTTAAGGTCAGTATTCTTAAAAGCATGCTGCTAAATTTATGCAGCTAAATTCACAATAAGGTGGCTGACCTCTGCTGTGAAGAGAATCTGCTGGGAGAATACATGTTGCCATCACTATTGGAGTGTCCCATGTTGTTTTGACCTCCAGGAGGGCCCATGGTTCCCTCCATCCCCATCATATGGTCGGGTCTAAGAATTAAGCAAGCCTACAAGTCATGCTTAACAGACAACTTAAATGCATACATAATGTATTTGAGAAATCCAATGCACAAATTTTAATTTATTGGTAATTTTCTATCTACCTATCTTTCTGTCAAAAGCATACATTATGTTTTTGTATTCATTCAACACTAAGTCAATTTTACAGACATTTCTTCAAAATTGGCAGGAAGCAAACCTTTACCAATTCTGATTAAAAAAAGTGGTCAAATACTTATCCAGTGTTTTACCAAGACATTACTGATGGGTTGAAAATGTGTGTTGTTTCTGTGTGTCTAAGGCTTTATGTGTGTTTATTGAAAGTCCGACAGAGTTTACAACCAATTTATAACCAGATGTGTCTTTAAAACCCCAGAAATGGAAAGAAATTCATACTAATGATGCCTGTATGTAAATGTCTGCCCGACACTAGCTGGTTAATTTCTAGGAGATTTCGATGTTACCTGCGGTCATAGCCTGGTCCATATGGATACTGGGACCGCTGGCTCATGCTTAAGCCTGATGGGGCCCGACCGTACAAGTCCTGCATACCTCCACTGGACATCTGGCTTGGTATATATGGATCAGCTCCTGCCACTGCAAGAGTAAAAAGCAGTAAAATAAAAAGAAATGTTGTAATTATACCTTTAATCTACCACTAGATGGCAGCATCCCTCTATGAATTACTCTCTAGTCTGTTTAGCCCTATTGTTCTGAGCCTGTGTTGTTATTCAGCTGTTATCCACTGTATTATTCATTCAGACTTCATTCTCCTAATCTTTTAGAGGAGCTGCCATTTCTTTCAAGGAAAAACTATAGTTTTCTTCAGAACACAAAAACACAGGTTGGTCAAAACAGGTGCATCTCAGCAGGATTCAAGGGATGAAAGGTTTGAGGGAAGAAAAATGGTAATAAGAAGGATGAGCAGAATAATTATGAGAGAAAGGCTAAGCTACAAGAAGATCTGATGAGTTGTAAAGGGGTGAATTATCTAAAAACAATCCCTTTATTTCTTTGTTTAATAAAACACACACACACATCTGTCCTGATTGGAGGAGACATGGTGATTTGACAGAAAATTAGATCAACACGGCAAATAAAGGAACAATGGCTAAAACACCCCTGATTCATTTTGCAAAGACATGTGCATGTTTACAGAAAGTTTTTATATTTTAAGCTTGTGTTATTTAAATTGCCATTCATTACAAGTAAAATTTGAAATCAGTTTAAGGTTTATGTCACTTATATTGTGGTTTGGGTGCAACATCGTCCATCCCACTTACTCTTCCTCATCCCTGCGAAGGGGTCCTTAGTGTCATACTGCATCCTCATCATCATGTCAGGCATGCCGAGGGCCTGCTGGTATGGAGCTGAGGGGGGCAAGCTGCCGGTTCGCTTCTGAAAGGCCGGGTCACTCACCTCAGAGAAGGGGTCCTGCACGCTTACACTGCTCCTGGACAAATACAGGACAACAAAAATTACTAGGAAGGTACACAGGATTTTCTGAGGAATGTAATTTCTTCCACTTCTTCCATTAAGAGATAGAATTACTTCTATATCTGAATAAGTTATACGTGACAGACTGAAACAGAATTTATTTTGCACCTTGCATGCAGTTAAAATCACAGTTTTTATGAATAAAGTCCAAACTGAGACAAATTTTTCTTTCCTTTTACCAGTGTTAAAAATGTGTAAAGCTCAACCTCGGTGTAAAAAATCTCAAAGTTTTTTACTAATACTCAAAATATGGTATGCCATATGGCTCAGAGGTGAATAATACTTTTTACATGAAATCAAAATGAAAGCCTGTTAGCTTTGACTCTCCTCCCACTTAACGTTCAAGGTTTTAGGATAAAACAAGCTCTGATGAAGGTATTCAAGTTTGGATCGTAGAATTGTTTGGACAATCATCTTTGTCATTTAAATGAGCAGAGATTTGAAAGTTTGCTATCAGTAATCAAGCAACTGACTAGCCTAAGAACTTCTGTGATGGTAAATACATTTCTCAAACAGAGACAAATATATGTGCTGAAACATGAACATCTTGCACTGCTTAGCATTTTTTAGCCATTACTTTTTTTCCATATTTCAAGTATTATTTTGCTGGTTTGAATTATGTTCTTTGTAATAACAGTTTTCATTATTAACTTCTTAAAACTAGTGAAGCCTTACTTATTGATCGTTTTAACTATGTTGATTTGTGTTCTCAGTTTTAAAGGTTTACCCTCTTTAACACCTAGCTGGGGACTTGGCACGTAAATTAGCTTTTGGCAAGAGGATCTACAGACAAGATAGAGTTCTTTTAAATAGAAGTGTTGTCATAAATAAATAATACATGAGCAAAAAAAGCTACATTCAGGCTGCAAGGAAGTTGACATTTGCTAGGTATCAGAAAGCTGAGCGTATTATTCCAAATATGTTGTAATATACAATCGAAGAGTCAAGTTCTGTCCTGAAAGACGTTGGATTAGGACATGTGAATCTCACCTTTAGGGTATGTGTCTGTACAGAAAATAAAAACACTAACTGAGGTTAGTGAAATTATATTATTATATTAAACATGAGATGAGAAATCATGGTGAAAACCTGTGTAACTACAAAGAAGTTGTCTCCACTGGTCCTTATATCAACAATTAACCATTGATCCTTAATAAGTAATATGGGGTAAATATGGGGTTTTTCCTTTTGCATATTAAGTCAGACACAACTGTAATTTATATCTAGATGAACATATAGAAAAGGGGTGAAAAACTGATGATATTACATTTTATATGAAGAATTAAAACAAAACAAAGAAAACAGTATCAGCGTTTAAAAAAAGTAGAGGACATATACTGTGGTATTTCTTAAGTGGGGTTTATTTATAGATACCTCTATCCAATAAACTGGGGGACTTAGTAAATTTTCAGACATATTTTATGGTATAGTTTTACATGACATTATTTGTTGTTATTTTTAGATTATCCAAAAAAAATGCTCAGCATTGTGTAATCTGAGCAGGCTTAAATCAGTATCTGCATTTAGTCTGACCTTGGTGCATCCCAGATGAATGTACATTTTTTAACACATATTTACTGCTAACCACCCATGATATTAGTTAGATAGGAATAAGTATACCTGTTGGGGGGCAGCAGAGCGACTTGTCCCAGTGGGGTGGTGGCTGGTGTAGGGGGCTTCAGGTCGCCTGTTGTTTCTGCTGCAGAGCTGCTGCTGGATGACTGAGGGGTCTGTGGACCTTGGAGGGAGCCACCTGAGTTGGCTGGGAGACAAGAGAGAGAGGCATTATTACTAAATCTAAAGGATTCCCAGATTTCTCCTCCAAACTGTTGTTTAGACGGTTGGGCTTCATGAGGTCCTCTGCTGCGATATAGAGCCTGGTTCGAGTTAAAGCAGACAAAATGAGATTTTATCGCAGCAAGGTGCTATATCTAGGAGATAACTTTGGGCTTATGTCCGAAGCACTCAGAATAATGCCCAGCATAAGAACCGAGCCACGGCAAAGGCTTCACATAAAGACAGTTAGGATGGAAACGGAGACATGAAGGAGGCACAGACACAGCAAGGAGTGAAGAGGAAAAAATTTCTAGGTCACCTGTGGCGATAAGAGCACAGCATCATTTGATTCAAAGCTGAAGCTGTATTTCAGTGCCTTACAAAATTATTTATGTAATCACACTTTTCCAAATTTTCTACCTGTTACAGATGCAAACTTAATGTTTTTCAGGGACTTTTATGGTATAAACCAACACAAAGTAGAAATTTAATTTTACACAATTGGTCATGTTTTTTTCAAAACAAGCATTGTTTTTACTGAAAATAGATTATCTCTGAACCCACTGTGCTGTTTTAAAAGCATGGTAGTGGCAGAATCATGCTCTGTGGATATTTTAAGCTGAATAAAAGGCAATTATGAAGGAAAACACTACAGTGAAGGTTTTCCAAACTCAGAACAATGGGCCTCATGCAAGAACCGTTTTTTTATTCTTAAATCTTTTGTACGAGTGATTTAGGCGAAAATGATTGACCATTTCCCCCCTATGTTTAATTCTCTCTCAGGTACAAACAAGTTTTATGAGTGCTCCAGACTTGATGCAGGAGTCTTGCACAGTCAGTCAGCTGTTATCCAAACCTAGTTTTTCACTAAATGACTACATTTGTTTTTCTTAGAAAATATTGTTGATTTCATTGTGCTACATCAATATATATCATGCAACTCCTTAAGTAAAAACATTTTTATTGTATCTGTTAATATTTGCAACTGGCATGTTGGAATCAGGGGGACACTGGTTTAAGTTTTAGTCATTTTGTCAAAAGAAAGTACAGTCAGAGCTATTAAGCTATTATTAAAATAACATTTGAACCAGAAAATGGATAGAATTCAGCAAAACTCCTCTTAACGGTGGGACTTAATTTCACTCCATCGCAGCTCCTTGGCTTTGTTATTACATTAAATGAGGAATGTTTGGGTTTGTCTGACTTCGTTAAATTAGAGTTTTGCCTTTAAAATTGTATGTATGTTTATGCATGAAAGAGATGGAGAATGATGTAGGGATGACAGATATTTTTGTTCTTTGATTTTATTATTACTTCTGTTGAGAGTTCAGAGTTGATAACTTGCAGTTTATTCCTCACTGCCTGGCTTTTTACAGGTCCTTTAGTTCTGCTGCTCAGCTCTCAGTCAGCAGAACCTCGACTTTAAAGTTTTTCCTTTAGGCTTCAATGCCAGAGGTGTAGGAGAAAAAGTAAGAGAAATTTAATTCAAGAATACAAAAATGTTGATGAGGCCATAGATCCCAAACATTTAGCCGGGAATACAGTGAACTGATCAGAATAGTCAAGGATTGGCTATGTGTGAAGCTTGGAGACACATACAACCCTAACCCAGTATCACTTGCTTAAGTAGCAAGTGATACTGTAAGTGCTGTCAGAAAAATGGAAAACTCCTAGGGGCTATAAACATGAGCAAGCCCTGCTTTTTAAATTTTAAATTGTGTGTAAAAAAACCAAAAAGAAAACAAAGGTCACAGAGGGCATAAAGTTCACAAAAACAAGCACCGAACAGCAGTGAAAAGCTCCCTTAAACCCTGCAGTGTTATAGTCCTGATAGAAAATTAAAAAAAACTCTAAATACATGATCCAAACAGGGGTTCAAACTAGGTAAGGGTGTTATACCCTTATTACTCCTCATTTTTGTCAAAAACGTATTTCAGATGACTGGAAAATTATAGCAGTCTGGCACTAAGGGAGCCCTGCAACCCCCCATGCCCCAAACCAGACAAAACCAAGTGATACAAATTCCCAGAACAAATGGAAAATGAGAACCACTTCAGCAAGGAGATGACAAAGACACTGAGGAATTAGGAAAGTTTCCTAATGAGCATTTAGTGTAAAAAGCCTTTTTTTTTTTCCAGGATAGCCTCAGCAGCCTCTTCCTGCACCACATTTCCTTAAGAAAATAAAACCCTTGTAAGACTTAAGCTTTAAAAATTCATGCTAATTCTAAATTATTCAACAATACCCTCTGCTTCTACATCACAGGAGACAGAAAGAGGAGAGACAGACTGAGGGGTAGATGGCGTCCCATGATGATGAGCAGAGGTGAGAAAAAAGGTCAAAGATGGGTCAGTGAGCTCTTTTTGGGCTATCCCGGTGTCGTATCGAATGAATATGCAAACACATGTGCACGTGGAGGAGAGGCAAACAGTCAAGGGGTTAGCCAAGGTTAAGAGGTTTGTCACTCTTGAAGAGAAAACCAATCAGCTGTGTAGAAAGGTGGAGGAGAGGTGGAAGAGAATGAACTGAAATGCCCTTTGCTCCACATCTAGCCGGAGAAAAAAACGCTGTCAGACAAGCGGGGGATGCGTGAAAGCCTGCATGTGTGTTGGTGACATAATCCGGGGGGGTTGGAGAAAAAAAAAAAAGGAAAATCAATCAGCTGAGCTGCTTTTGTGAATGAAAGGTGACGGAGAGGTCGAGTTTGTTTACGTTCTACTTTCCAGCTCTCATTAATCACTCCACCCTCAGCTTCTCGCAAACACACTCAGACCTAAACTCCAGCCCTCCGGCCGGGCTCCCATAGTGACATCACACAACTGTCAGTCTATATTTAGTCTGGTAGGGTGTCGCATCAGTCTGAAGTCAACAGTGGAACTGAAGGCATCAGCAGTGGGATTTCTACTCTAAAACCTATAAACTATGTGTTAGTGACAACTTCTCAAAAATGACTTTCCTGAACGGTTTAAAATTTTTATATTTATTTATGCAAATTGAAGCTGGGGACTGTTTAAATTAAAAAATCTAAAATTTAGTAGAAATAACGGATAATAGTAAACGTAGACTGCAAAATAGGCATGGGTCTGTATGGAATGTATGAAAACATTGAGCAAAATAAAACACATTTGGGGCACGGCGTCTGTGTAGTGGTTAAGCGCACGACCATGTATGGAGGCCTCAGTCCTGGACGCGGCTGTCGCTGATTCGAATCCCATTCAGTCGACCTTTGCAGCATGTCTTTCCCTCTCTCTGACCCTCTTTCACGCACACAAAAAAATAAAGGCCACTAGACCCTAAAAAATAACATCAAAAATATAAAACAGATTGGTGAATCAACAAAAAGATCTAAAACTAAATATATCGCATGATATAATCACACAGTAAAAACTGAAAATAAACAGTTTTTCTTGCAGTTACACTGAGTGGTAGAAAAGTAAGAGTTCTTGTGTGGTTCTGTGCTGAATCAGTTCAAGATCTCACTTGGTAGATGTGTCATTTACTGATTAAATCTGACTTTAACATTGATTGCATATGGGGTTCCTCAAAGCTATATTCTAGGGTCAGTTTTATTCAAATTTCATGTATCGAGCTTAGATTATACAACATACAATGATGGTGATTGCACTCATCTTTCCATGATTGGGTCTGGGGGACCGCAGGCCCTTTAAGGTGATGAGGTAATGGGGGTCATTTTATCAGAAAGTAAATGAGGGGGCCAGACTCAGTTCACTTCAAAGTCGAGAGAGCAAACTGTTAGATACTTCAAATTGTTCTTAAAAGATTACTACTCACTCCAGCATTCCCATGAAAGTTAAATGGTTGCTTATTTTAATCATGTCAAAACTTTTAAAATTTGCATTTAATGTTTCTTTTTTTCAATGACCCTCTAACTTTACTCTTTCTTTAATGCATTTACAGTCTGCTTCACCTTGTGGATGAATCGTAAATTACATACTTGTGAACATTTTGGTACATATCCATAAAAAACACTACTAACTGTATCAGTTAAATGAAGATGCTAATTAAGCAGAATGTAATACCTTTTTTGCAATGTCCCTTACAAGCTGACATAAACTGTCAAAGTAGTTATACTACCCACAAACAGCTTTAGTTTTAAACAGCATAATCTTGAAAATACTGACAGGTGGGGCCTTTTATAGTTTTCACATGACTGCATATTTTTTTTCATGTCAGCAAACATTGCCAAACTGCTGCATTGTATTTGTTGTGATGAAAACATAAAGGCGTCTCCTTTTAGCCAGCTTACCCGCAGTGCGCAGCGATCATGCTCTGTCCTAAAGAAAGAGAATTCACCATTTACTCTTGCAGTTTCTCAGTCATATCTGCCTAAATATCCATCAAGGCCTACTGCAAAGATGTTTGCTCTCAGATGAGAGAGGAAATGACAACAGTGAACCAGCCAGCTCCAGGAAATCTGACAATGTGAGATTTTATGTCAGGACATCTGGAGTAATCTACTGTACTTGCAAAGTCCAAAACAACATTCCTGCGCACAATAAGTCCACATCTACTGAATGGAGAATATAACGAAAGAAAAGCAGTCAAATAAAGACCCAAATTATCCACATGTTCACATTTATACTGAGGAAGGCCCTGCACCGAGTTCTCTGCATGTATGCTAAAAAACATACAACATTAGGTTAAGCTGAAGCTTTCAGCTGAAATTTGTAAAATGATATTCTGCAGAACGGAAGAGGTTACACCCTCCTGTACTGATAATAAAGGGCCTCCATTATAAACATTAGACCGTAAGAGTCTTCCTGCCCTGTTGTAAAAGCGATATGCAGTTTCTTTGCTAGGTGAGGAACTTGAGTCTTCTTTTGACAGCAAGGGTCATGTGCCTTATGTCAATGGCAATATAAAGAGGTGACCTCACCAGTCCCTTTGCATTGACTCTCCCTCGTTTCACAGACATGTGTAGGTACAAGTGGTAACATGCAAAAATGATACCCCTTTTTCCTGTGGTCCTGTAGCAATAAGGATTACTTAATCATACACTTTCATCCGATGAAGTTTCAGGCTGGAATATTAAAGGGTAACAGTGTTATAATTAAGCCTGAATACATGAAAAAGAAGCTTAATAAAGCACAGATAGAGTTTCACCCATTTCTCTTTCATATGTAGGGTGCAGTTCCTCTCTAATATATTCACCTTTATTTAAATAATACTTGCAAAAATGTTGATACTTTCTTTTACTAAATGTAAGAGACCAAAACTAATTGACAGCCATGTTTTCCTTTTTTTATTATTTTTTTTCACTTGCAAAATTAAAATATATAAAGTGTGAATGTTCTTGTTTTAAATATATTGTGGGGCCCATTTTCTGGAAAAATAGCACATTGTGGGGACCGGCTGCTCCTCGCTGGATCCAACAAGTGAAATGTTTTTGGGTCACGTTTAGGACTAAGTGTTGGGATCCGGAGCCTGTCGCTCCATCTTTCCTCCAGCAGAGTGCGCCGTGGGTCTCCTGGGCTGAAGCCCT
>JAUZNJ010117607.1:0-19438 GCA_034780135.1 Jordanella pulchra | reverse complement strand
TATATTGGCACATCTGCTTGCATGCATTCCTCCAGATCCAAATGAGATCAAATACTTGTATATATATTGCAGGTTTAGTTAGGCAGATAACTAGTGGTAAAAAAACAATTGTATATGAATGCTGACAAGAAGAGAAATTTTTATGATGAAAACAATGTTATAGATCAATGATAAAGTCTTCAATTATAACACCAAACTGAAACACTGATCGAACCAAAGTTAATTAGATATCTAAAAATGTATAATCAATTACACTCTTCACAGCTTTAGGCTTTATGCTGCTGCACCGTCTGAGCTTAAAAGGGAGTTTGAATATTGCTTGTCTATATCTTGCATTTATGTTTAAGGTGACTCTAGGGAAGGCTACGAGGTTAAAGAGGTTCATAAAACTCTTCTTGCTGGACATCATCAGTTTTTAATAGACTTGAGCCGTTGCTGTCATATAAATCAGGGCTCAACAACTGTCCTCAGCACAAATGTTGTTTATGACACTGTACTTAAAAGCAGAGCTAAATCCTCTCACTGACTGACGTGTAAATATAGATTTTGAGCCTGTGATGGTGTCTTAGCCTAAGGCTTTTTACAGTGATGTCATTACACAGCCATGTTAAAATGTAAGTGCACCCCTTTTCAATTCTAGGGGTTTAAATATCATGAAATATAAAATACTCTCCAGCCTTTACTTGGTTATAAATTTAGTTTGATATCAACACAGAACAGATCCCTCAACTCGAATAACAGTCCATCAGTTTCACTGCTCTGTAGTATTTCCTGTAAGGTCTCTATAATCTCTCTGTAGCATCTTTCTGTTGGTCTATCTTTTTTAAAAAATATTGATGCACTAATTGAAAATAAAACACTCTGAACCAAGAAGTGTTGGAAAAATGAAATTACAATCAAAAAATACTTCTAATGAGATTAGAATCTAAGATGGTTTCTACTTTCTTTTGAGGAATGTGGTCATTTTCTCCTGCATCTACCTTCCAAAATTTATCAATGGTCAGTAGAGATTAAATGTACAATCTCAAGAAGGAGACAGGAGAGGAGGGATTCTAAGAGGCCTGTTGTTGTTTTCTGTTGACTTTTTAATTTCATGTCTCATAATTCACCTTTCACCAGTTTTTGTTTTGTTGTACTTTTTATTTGCAAGATGGATTTCTCTACTATGTGTATTTTAGTTTTCAATCGGGTTCTCAACTTATTTAAGCTTTTCTTATCAGGATCTTAGAACCGCCAAGAAAAAAAAAAAAAAAAAAGCTGGTTCTAAAGATCTCTGTAATGAACCAGACGGAATTAGTTGGCACTAGAGGGGACTTTATTTATGCTGCAAGGTGACTTAATCTTCATCCAATTAAAAGTAAGACTTAAGAAAGGTCTGTCCCTGTCTTCTGGACCATAGACCAAGATTTTAAAGAAGTCGTGGCTGAGAGGACAATGAAGGAAGGTGGATCAGGGGGAAAATCTGCTGCAAACACAGGCTGCTGCTAAATGCACAGCAGGATGATGTCTGGACCTCCTGAAGATCTGGATTAATGTTTTAAAGATTCTCTTAGATTATACTGTGACTTTAGGATTGTACAAAAAAACTACAACCAAAAACAATGGCTAATCCACACTGACCCTCTGCTAATCCACTTATTTGGCAGGTAATACCCTAATGCTCTGTCCTAAGTTAATATGTTTTCTCCCATATTGCCTCTCTCTCAGCAGGATGACAGGCAGAAGAAAAAAAAAATTAATTCCCCTTGTTTAAGATGCAAACTCGAACAACAAGACTCTGGTGCTATTTAGGTGATGTTAAAAATATATATGTGGTAGCAAAGGCAGCAAAACTTCATAAAAAGTTTGTAAATTTTTACACTTAAAAAAAAATTAAAACTTTTCCTAAATGTCAGAAATAAGATTCAAATGACCACACTAAGAGATGGGCTTGTTTCTTGGTTAAGTTCAGCATCTTTTCAACAGCTCTTTTGGTTGATTTGCTCATTTTCTTTGTCTAACATATGAAATAAGCTCAGTTTCTTTATAAGCTTATTTTAATAACGGAAGAGTTTTCTCTCCTCTAAAGGAAGTTAGTTAAAATTGTGGAGCATATGTAAATTAAGATCCAGTCTAAAATATCTTTAACCCCTGTTTTGAATGAAGCATTTTTTTACCTCCAGAATAATGCATCTACTTCATTAACGTACTATTTGCCTTAAATCTGTAAAGATGAATTTCTTTTCTGTTTTTGCATTTGAAAATTCACCCCTAGGTTGATGACATTTTGTACAAGTGTTTCAGAATATTGCAATCTGTAATTGTTTTGTACTCAGGTCAAGAGGAATGTTATCAAAATGACCAGAAAATGTAGAAGCATGGTGTTAAAGCTAATGGATGCAAACCTGCCTCCTCTCTCAGACTTACTCAGATATTCTCGGCATCCACAGAAGTCAGGAGCTACCACTTTTCAGCAGAAAACATGATGAGATATAGAAGCAAAACGACTGAATGTGGAGGGAAATAGCTAGCTGACAATTTTAGTTTGATACGTTTTATGTAAATGTATGAATGAAAAAGTCTGAAGAAAGGAAATGGGGAAAAATGCACGACTGCTTTATTTATGTGACAAACGCAAGAGCCAGGCAAATGGAAGTAAACCTGCGTGCGATAGGGAAACGTAGAATAGATATGAAATCTGTGGAGTGTGAAAACACTGAAAATGTCTGGATGTATACAGAATATGAAGTATCAGAGTTTTAACACCACCCCCCCACCCAGGAAGGTGACAAATGAAGGAGGGCAGGGAAGAAGGTGGATGGAAGAGGAAGGGAGGAAAAGGTTAGAAATAGGGGAGAGAAGACAGAGAACGGGGGATTAGACGGATGCTGGCGGGTAATCCCAGAGGAGGAGGTCGTTAGCCGGAATGGAGCTAATTAAAATGTGATTTGTGCTACAAGCAGCTTACGGCTTGCTGCACTGAAAGTAGGAGCATAAAAAGAACAGAATCCGTCTGAAACAGGAAAGCCAAATGTCATTTTTAACACAGTGCTGTCCATTAAATGTGACTGTTTCCAGACATCTGAATGGAATCAAGAAAATTAACTTAGTCTGAAGTATACCATTATGTTGCCAGTTCTAGACTGTAAAGAGTTTTCTGAACTATGAGGTCACATTTACGCTGAATTCTTTATAAGACCAAAAGTAGTATTGTTAGTTAAATATCTATAAATCAAGATTTTTTGTCACAGTTTTATTATAATACAATTTTTCCTGATTTTAATCTATTATCATAGGGTGCATTATTTTAATACATAACATCACATCAAGATAACTGATTGATTGCTACTCTCAAGCATTGTGTTGGTCCCATTATGATAATGAGAGGTTGTTTTAGCACTTTGGCATTCAGTCGATTCTTTGACAAAATCAGCTTGACAAGAAAGTGACATAATTCATCCCCAAAATAATAAACTCTGGTTACCTCCACCAAGGAGGTTAGGTTTTCATCTGTGTTAGTTTGTTTTTCTGTTTGTCTGTTTTCAAAATAACTTGAAAAGCATCGGGCATATTTTGCAAAAAGTTTCACAGAAGGGGCATATTATAACCATTGACAAAGGATTGAATTTCGGTGATGATCCGGATAACCACCTGGGGGGGGGACTCGTCCAGACAGACAAAGAGGTCTGGTCTCTCCGAATGGTTTTCTAGTTCATAATGTTTTATTTTGTGTTGGTGAATAGATGGGCATGCAAAATTATTAAAACAGCATTTGTTTAGTTAAAGGAAGTAACCTTAAATCGATTTACTGAAAGAACAATACCATCAACTATGGTTGAAGGCCCCTGGAACTGCATGAATGGAAGTGAAGATTTATTCAGCAGAATGGCAAAGCTGCATTGGCAAATTGCTGCCAGACAGAAAGAGACACAGCAAGCAAGTGGAGATTGTCCCTATGGTTGCATCAAAGAGCCCTGCAAAAACCACCCACTGGAAATGTAAAGCATAATGATAACCAGGCGCCAAGAAGGGCTGCTGCTACAACCATTGAGTTGACGATTGGGCCAACTAAGCCCTTATTGAAACTTCTGAATGTTTTTTGACAACTTTTATTTTCATCACACTGGTAATATGACAGCTAAAAAAAAGAAATAACAAAAAACAATGATCATCAAGGGGTTGTTCTGTAAATCACATGGCATTTGGTTACAACTGCTGAATTTAGATCTCCAAATCTCCTGCAGTCAGTTTGTATTTTAATGTATCAATATAAACCTAAATAAACATTATTAAACTCCATTTTGTTTGTGGTTCCAGAATTACAATTAAACCCATCAGGTGGAATCCAAGACAGATACATCAGAGTTTAATTTATTAACAGAACTAATTTCTTTGTACTGTAAAAGTAGAAAGCATAAATATAACCTTCCTTATGACAAGTCCATATATAATTGAAGCATGCAAAATGATTTTTTTTTTCGTGGCCCATTAACACTTTCACCAAAGAGCAGAAATATCGTTTTGTGCTCCTGGTAAAGAAGAACAAACAAGCCGGTGTTTATTCATCTTCATTCGTTTCTTCACTTCCCTTTACCCACCCACCCCTCCCCTCTTTGAGTCAGTTGGATATTGGATTCTGAAATGTTTCTGTGTTATATTGATTTCTGCTTACTCTACAGAGCAAGCAGCTTACACGGCCTCGACTCCATAGTTTTTTTGTTTTCTTTTTTTTGTAATACATTTAGGTTTGTCTCTGCCTTCTCTTTTACTTATTCAAAAGATTTCCTCTTTGTGGTCGAGAGCTAAAAGCTTATGGAGGTGGTAGTGTCTGAGGGTAAAGTTGTATTCAGAATAAAACATGCTGCCGCGTCAAATATTATAGCTCTGCACTGCTGTACAAAAACTAAGATAAACTAACTTAACTAACTTGGTATTTAACATTGGAGTGATTTTCTGCCTTCAGTAGATGTAGGGATCACTGCCAAAAACTGAGTGGAGAAAAAAGGCTTTGAAAAGCTTTGAATCTTGTTATTGACATTGGCATTGCTCCCCAAGAGCAATTTAAAACATCACCAATTCTGTTTTCAGCAACAAAAAAAGTAGGAAAAAAAGAAAAAAGTAGAAAAACTGAAAAGTTACATGTCTCCTTTGCTGCCTGAAACTGATTTGATTCTTCTGATTCGGATGAAATGAGCCTGAGAGGTTTGAGCTAAAGAGATGTATTAATATCTTTAATCATGTGGGAAACGTCAGAAATAACATTAAAGTGACCAGAATTGTTTTAAATGAGGAGTGGAAGGCTGTAATCTTCCTTTAATGGATGCTTGCTAGAGCGTGAAATGCTCTTAGATCATCCGTCATCATCACAGTCAGCCATAAATAAGCACAAAGAGCCACACTGATGAGATGTCCCGTCGATTTTTCGGCAGCAGGGAGCTCCGACAGATGCACCGTAAGGGATTCAGGTTTATCCGAAGAAGCCGAATGACTGACCAACCGGCCGGCAGCTATATGTTGAATCAGCTTCCTGTGATCCGCTCGCTATGATTGGATTAAGCCATCATCCGCAGCAGATGATCCGATCCACCCGTCCGCCCACACAACAGCCTTCTACTTCCCTCCCTAGAATAAGCAGCTTTGAGAGACAATGGTATTATACCCTTCCCCACATGTCTTTCATTAACAAAGACAGGGTCAGCCAGGTTGTTTGCGAGGCCATTCTGCTGTAGCACTTTGATCAGTACCAAGAACCTTCAGGGGTTTCCTTCTAATCTTGGCTCTTTGGAAATCAGATTTAGAAAAAGCTTTGTTGCCAAGTATACAGAGTTTTGTTTGATGATAAGGTACTGCACATGGACAACCAAACAGTTACCATAAAGTCTTGAAGTTGCTTGAAAATCTCATTTTATTCTGGGAGGGTTATGATGGTGGGATATTGGGCCATTTTTCAAACTGGAAGTGTTGTTTTCATGGTGATGGTTGCATAGGAGTTTGCATGTGGGCTAAACAGTTGAATGCTGTTTTCAATATACCAGGGCAGAATTTTCCACATACTTCCTTCCTTCCCAGCACAGCTTGAGGCAAAAAATAAATAAACAAACTGGATCTCACGCAGTTTTCTTTTAACATGTTTTCCTTGTTGCAACTCCTCAATTCATGTTAGATTTGTAGAGTTCACCAGTTACAGCTGTCTTCGGAAAACGTTCCACTGACTTGAGCAGTAACCATTTGGAATTCTTCCAGAATTACAGTAGTTACCCTCCGGACATGCTTCTATAGGTAAGACTCTCATTTGTTTTGCCCAATAGATACGGTGTGTTACAATGTCTCGGTACGTTTGCAGGTAATCCATTCTCTTTCTAATTTCATTTGACAAATGCACATATGTCTGAAGCTTAGCATATCATAACTAACCCTGCTTTAAAGTTGTCCAAAACATATTTTCTACCTGTCTATTGTTTCCCTAGTTTTAATCATGATTTTGTTTACTAATGTTATTTTAGCAAATTTCTGTCACACTTACTAAAAATTTATACTACCACTAGGCTGATATGAAATACAGGAGGACTCTAATTATCAATTCGACTTCTGAGAGTAATTGTTTATGTAGGGCTATTAAAAGCAACCTATCATTATTTAATAACACTTGGAAACCACAAATTATTTTTTGCTGTAGTGAAATTTATGGAAGTTTATGCTTATAACAGAGCAAAATAAAATAACATATGGGTATGAATGCTCATGCGGTGCTTTCGACAGCAAAACTTTTAATAACTTGTTTAACTGCAGCTAGTTAAAAAATGTGTTCATTAAATTTAATTCATTGGAATTGAAAAGGATGACATTTTTATTTTTTTGTGTGTCCTGTTTTGCTAATATTGCATTGGGAATACATGTCCCAGAGCTAGATGGTAGCCCAACAGTTTTGCTTTCACAAGCAGACCATTATGACTCAGTCATAGGGTTCCAGTTGTAGATAAAACTATATTTAAAAATATTTGGGGAGTAAAATTATTTACATTGGACATTAAGATTGAAAGGTAGGTGAGAAAGAAAGAGGGGAGAAAAACTAAATAGAGAAAGAAAGAGATGGAGACAGGAAAGAGAGTTTGAGAACGTAAAAAAATAAAACAAAACAGCAAAAAAAGACAATATGGAAGGTATACAGTTACTCCTAGGAGTCTACTTCCACACATGTATCAACCAGAGAAAGAAAAGAGAGAACACCTAATCTGAAAAGCAGAGAAGGACAACCTCACATCCATCTAGTCACATTTAAACACTTTTACCCTTACACTCATACGTAAAGGATGTTGTCCCTTAAAAAGGACCCCTTTTAAATAATAATAATATCAGTCAGTCTTGGCACCGAAAACTGTTTTCCACAAAAGGATCCACAGATCCACATTTTTCTGTTTAGATCCCAACCACTGAATTGCGTATTTCATGACACCTACCTGATACCTGCCAGGTGTTTCTCTTATGGGTTGAGCGACATAGAAGGCGTGACTATTGTCCAACTTCTGAACAAAACAACAACTCATGCAGAGAAACTGCAGCGTTGCATGTTACTATTCTCTACAGCTGCAACAACAGAGTGGTGTTTGGTGATTCTGAACGCACTCCTTGAGCCTTCAGCTGAAGGCCGCTGCTTTCATGGCCTCAGCTCCAGAAAATCTCTCTGAACCAGTGGAGAGATTCAGGTACAGCAGGTCCCAGTGGATGAAAGGGGGAGGATGGGGATGAGCAGGGTGGAAGGAAAGATAAATGGACAGAGTGAAGATGAAGAAAGGAGAGAAGGTGAGACTGGCTGGAGAGAAGGAATTGGATAATAATGCAATTGGGTAATAAAGGTGTAAAATAAGCAAACAAAAAAAGGCTGGACAATGGGAGAGATTGAGTAAAGATGACAAGCATGAGGATATAAAGTCATGAAAGTGAGGTGGACACAAGGAAGGGCAATTCAAGAAGCAGAGTAAAGCAAGAGGAGTGGTAGATGAGTGGAGAGGATAAGCTATTCTGCCAGCAGGGGGCACTGGACTCATCTTTCATTACACCATCTGTTACACATTTGGCAGCTGACCCGAACAGTAAAACACCATCACGCCCAACCCCCACCGCACACACATACAAACATGCACACACACAAGAACACACACACACTTTGGACCTCCTCTGCTGTTCATTTGCAGCAACACATGGACATATGACCCATGTCTGTTCACCCCTGTGTGTCAGCATGCATGGAGGTCTTTCACAGGTTACTAATATCAACAAGCTGCTGGGCTTCATCAGCTGATCAGGGCACTCTATCCTGCCATCCTGCTCTATGGCCCCATCTGCCTGTAGAGCTAGATGTGAGACTGTTAACATATAATGGTTCAAAGGAGTCAAAGTGATTTCTTCCTTACCTGTAGATGGATGGATGGATGGATGGATGGATGGATGGATGGATGGATGGATGGATGGATGGATGGATGGATGGATGGATGGTAAAAAAAAAAGAAAAACAAACAAAATTATGTTTCTGTTAGCTATTTAGTTTACATAAAAAAATCCTTGGAGCACAAAAACAAATAATTCTTTTCAATTTCTAGTCTTGGGTATGTAGAGTAGACTTGAGCCAAAGGTCTGTGATGTATTTTCGTGCTAAGCCATCAATTATAGGCTAACTCATGGCAACAGCCTCAAAGTACTGTTGCTGTAATCAGTTCGATTACAGAGTTTTAGAATATTACTGCCACCAGTGGCAAAAACATAGAACAGCAGCACTCTTCTGTTCATTCTCATAGATAGTGCTCGTACTTGACAGCATTTTTTTTCTCATGCTCGTCTGAGTATCCACAAAATCCATCTTAATTAAACCATTTCGATCATTTGCTAGGTTGAATCCATTCAACATGGACGCACATTACATCATATCTACAGAACAGTGGGAGAACTTCCGAACCGTAGTACATTCAGGGAAAATAAGCTTCAGGCTTATAGATGCACTGGATTTGAACTACTGAGTTCTCAGTATGCTTATCAAACAATGTTTTAGTTATAAAGGGTCAAATAAATACGCTCTTTTAAAGATATTTTTTCAGTAAACACAACATTTTTGTGTAGGATAAGCATGAGTGCATGAGTTTTTCATCTGTTCATTTTCTACAAAGGTGTTTAATTATCCAGTTCACATTTTGTCATAACAAATAAGATCATTGGGCATCGTGGTTTACAAGCTTTAACCTTTTGGAGGCTTTTGGAGAACATTTTTTCAGTAAAGGGGGCATGTTTCCATAAATAGATTTGACATAGGTTGCATGTGGTTACTAACACATTAGTGTCATTACTGCTTTTTTGCTTGCACATCCATCATCCTGGGATGTAAGGCCACAAGTAACACACACACCCCTCACACAGCGGTATGATAGTCACCTCCCCTGCAGCAGAACAGTGTTTCCTCCCCCAGAGTACAGCAAAGTCACAACTCAACAACCTTTCACTGTACTTCCTTTCCTTCTTTCCTCTCCTCTCCTGCTGCCTCCTACCTTTTGCCTCTCTCTTTGAATCAGCTTTCTTAGAGACGAAGCTTTTTGAGCTTGTTAGCTTCAGTGGGTGTTCCTCCATCTCTGGAGACCAAGGGGGAGGACAGCAGTGGACCACAGATGTCGTACCAGATGTGTGTCCACAGTGTCTCTCTGCAGCTAGTTGGTCTGGTGTTTGTAGTGGCATAACACCGCTTCTGTCAAGCTCAAAAGAATCTTTTTTGGCATCCATCTTAATCTGTCTGTCTGGGAGCGTTAGTTGTCTTTTTTCTATTAATCCTGGTCGTCTATAGAACCTGTTTGAGTGAAGCAAGATACAAATACTGTGATCCATTAGAGCGTGTGCATGTATAGCTGTTTTGTATGAGTGTGTGTTAGGCCGGGCTCACACTGTCTACAGTGCGGTTGTGGTGCTGCTAAAAATCACTTTCACTCAGGGCTGCTGCCAGCCTGGCCCAGCTATGGCTCCAGGTGCAGAAACAGCGCTGGTGAGAAATTAGGTTCATGTGGGTCTGGGAGTTCTAGGACACAACTCATTATCCATGCGCATAAATATCTGTTTTCATTCTCTGATACTCCCTCTGTTTCCTCTGGTTATTGTTTTTCCTTTTTATTCCACTATTCAAGTTAGTGTAAGTTGGTGGGTTGATTTTATTCTAAAATTTAATGAACTATTTTCTGTCTGGTGCCTGACTTTTCCTATTTGGCTTCTGTATTCCCCGGTGCTTGACACAGGACTGTTGAGGCATCCAGCCAAACATCCTTCTAGTGGAATCATTTGTTTGAACTGCATGGCCTTAAGTGCACCGTGGCTGATGTGAGTGTAGACATTGTTTATAATGATTTTGGGGTCCTTGTAGATACCACACCCCAACCACTCCATATTCAGTGTGATCCCCCAGTTTTTGTCTCCTCAGTCATGTTAGGATTTATGTTCAGTTTGCTTGTGCTGTAATGAGATCATTACAGCCAAAAACTATTTGACAACATTGAGCCGCCTGTGTGCTCTTAACGATTTCCTCAAATATGTTACCATTCTAACAGTGAGTCGTTTTCGTTTTTTCAGTTTGTCCTGCTCGGGTTTGGTCCAAGTTGTGTTACCTTGTCCCATCAAAAGACATCAGAACCTGTACATAACAGGTTACATTGTCTTTACTAAGCATAGATTACTCATTCAAGGCCTTGTTAGGACTCTTTCTTCTTAAGCTCACATCCAAAAATCTATATCTTTTTGTTTTCTTCAGTGTCTGTGTGTATATGTTAATGCATGAGCTTACTTTCGTCTTCTGGTATTGAAAATCTATCCACAGAAAAGAGAGAAAACAGGCTTTTTTTGTCGATACAAGCTGCAACCTTTGCTATTAATCATTGTCATTAGAGCATCTGAAGAAAAAGCATTATTGTATTTACTACCTCTCTTTGTGTGTCATGGTTCTGTTTTTGTCCAGAGGAGGAATGGATTTGGCAGTGATGCAGCCGCTCCTTTCTCCTCAGAGTTTGACCTAATTGTGGACTCTTTCCACCGACTGCTGAGTTTGGTTTTTTTTGTAGTCATCAAAGCTAATGTCTGTGTAGGGCTCATTACAGCACAAAACTATTTGACCACAAACAAGGATGCACTCTGACGTAAAGATGATATATTTGTATTTAAAAGAATGATTCTGACCTATTATTTGAATTATCCCATCCTTATATTCAATATTACATTTTGGGGGGGACACAGATCATGAAAGGCCCAGAGTTTTGGACACTCTTGAAATTTAATCAGAAATCGTCTTTATTATTCAGAGCTTTAAGTCATTTAATAAAAGGTAAATCTTCCCATCAGATATTTAGATGTTTGTACTATAATACATTCAAAGTAGGTTAATATTTTGTAACACACAATGTTAAACCCGGCGTTCTTTAATTGTGAAGGACAAATTAGATACTGTAAATCATTTTACCCTCCAGAAGACAACTACACCTCTCTAGTGATAAAAATGACATATGATTTTCCTCATTCAAAGGCTAGACAACTTATCCTTTGTAAGTCACCTCGTATTCCTCCCACATATAGTATTTAAAAAATTCATCTTATGGAGGAGGTGCTTGGCCAACTACGCTGTGATTGACAGATCGATTGGAAGCAACAGAAACATGCAATCACAGTTTTATGAAAATTGATATGCTTTAAAGTTGATAAAACGTAGATGGTCTGACACTGTATGCCTGTCAGTGGTCCTTAAATGTCAAACTTTCCACTTTACCACGAGCTAATGTTAATCTTATAAGATAGGATTTAATAAAATGGGATGAACTTGGAAGCTTTCTTTTACTTCCTTTAATTTATTTTTTGTAACATCAAACATATTGTCTCTGATGTACATTACTAACATTACCACATTTACGAAGAACTCAACTTTTTAACATACTATACTCTGATCATCCTCAGATCCAAGTTGGATCTTGTATCTAAAGAGCTAAATTGAGTGTAAAATATTTCCTCTTGAGGCTTAGCGTAATTTAACAAAAAATGAATAATCTTCTGAAGAAACAGTGAGCGTAACATTGGGAGGATTAAGGACTGGAAGTAGTTCTAAGGGTGTAATTCTATAGAGCCAAACTGTTCTAATTCATATTTTATATATAAATCTATATTTAGATGATCATTAAAACTGGGTTAAACTTTTTCTTCTGTTTGTATATATTCAAAACATTCTAAAAACCTTTGGTGTCTGGCTTTATTTAAGCTCTCTAGTCCATCGTCCTGGTAGATCCTGGAAAATTTGTCATCAATTAAGCTGTTATATCATTGGGATTTTTTTACTAGATACGACTAAAAACATGAGAAATTGCGTCATGGTTTGCTGGTAACAGCAAATTTTCTGCTATGTTTGAATAGAACACTGGTTCATCACTTAGGAGTCTTTCTATATTTGAATTATTTTTGGAATCAGAGATAAGGGCCAAAGAAAACAAAACATTTTTCTGAAATCAGTCAGAAATTGAGCATAAAACGGTTGTAAAACCAGCCAGATTTCAAAGGGAACCTCTGAAAGGCCTTTAGAAAACACGGAGCACTATTGATTAAGACCATACCAAAGTTTCTAAGAAAATTATTCTCATCTAAAGAAAAAAAAAGAAAGATGCAGCAGTTTTGCACACCAGTGTAACCTGCATTTTCTGTTTGACTGCCATTAGAGACAAAATCAATAAAGTTATCATCCTTAACCGGTCGCCTGACATTATAACCCAATGCTTCTGAAGCTTGCTCACCTCCATGAACGTTAATCAATAAAACTCTGACTCAGTCACTATTTCTCTGAAGTTTTCAGCCTAAAGCATGAGTCATTACACAAACCACCGACACACACAGCAGGTTATCGCCTAGCCTCCGCACTTTGGCTAACAGTGGAAGCTGAAGAGGAGGTGTTCAGACTAAAAAGACCAGGCTGGCAGGGGTTGGCATGGAGACCTTTGTGAAAACAGCCCTCGCATTTCGTTTCCTTCTCTTCTTCTTTGCAGAACACAAAAAAACCTCCTTTTTTTTGCTGTTTCCACTTTAAAAACCGGCAGAGCTGAAAAAGCTCAAGGAGATCAGACAGAAAGGTGTGAGCTGCAGCCCCACCACCCAGACCTGCTGTCTGTCTTTGAATAGAGTCCCATGGCTCAGCTCGGTGTCTGGCTTTCCTCGTCTTTTTGGTTTAGCCTCAGTGCACATTCACAGACGGTAAAGCCAAGAACGATGTTGAGCTGGGCCTACGTCTTGTAATAATGGTCACACAAGAGTAGAAGCTGCTTAATGAATGTCCTGTGTTCTATTTCTGCTAATTTGACTCAGGGGCTTGAGATGAATGAGTGGAATCAGGCAGAAGAAGCTATATGCAGATATTGATCCCAACAGTACTGATAGATTTCTAATATATTCTTCCTGATTAACCACCCTAAAAGATATTGTGTCATTTTTTTATTGTTTTTTAATTCTGTTTAGCTTTTGTTCCAGTTTAACAAAGCTGGCAAGAAGACATATTGAAAAGCTCCTCAGATCCTCCTCAGTTTTGACCCCTTTTTATGCAGAGGAGCATCTGGGTCATTCTTGATAGCAAATTAGATGTTATATTCAGGATCTCATTTCTTTGGTCATTATCTTTGAACAACAGCCATAAGTAAAGATTTGAAGGGAGACAAATGCTATTTTGTCTCATCCTGCAATTATTAATATGAGCAAAATGTGGGGTTCATCAAGCCTCCACTCTCAGTTTGCTTTTTATTCAGCCTTATTATTACCTCTGAGGTTATGTTTTAGGTGAATTGGTGTGTGTGTGTGTGTGTGTGTGTGTGTGCACGCATGTGTATGTCCATCTCTGTATAGGATAACTTGAAAAGTTATGAACAGATTTTAATAAAAGCAGTCTCTCCCCAAACCAAAAAGTACCGGCAGTGACTATTGACAGCTTCAAAGCTGGACTAAAAAAAGTCCAGAAGTATTATACTAAAGACAAAAACACAAGAAAGGCGAGGCATGCTTTGCTTGATCTGCTGGTTAAAGAAGAAAGCTGAGAGCATTGTGAATTAATTTGTGTGGAGCTTGCCCAACATGTTAGATGACCATGACAAAAATAACAGTCAGTTTGAAGGCTCTGATAAACAATAATCAATCAGGGTTTATCCATCTTTAGTTATATTACACTCCATACATACATTTTCCTTTAAACTTTCCACTTATGTAAATTTCCAAGTTGTAACACAACTCAGTACTAGTTTAAATACAAATAGACAGATCGATTTAGGCCTAAGAAGGTAGCTTGGGGCTTTCACGTTTCAGGCATACTTGTTGTTTATCTTCTCCTCAACATTTTTATTGCACTTTTTCAACACAGCATAAACATTAGAAAAACCACACAGCAGCCTTACTCCAGCAAAAAAAGAAAAAAAAATTCCACAGAAGATGCCGCTTCTGTTATTAAAAAAAGAGCGAGTAGACTGTGCTGTCTTAGCTTTGGTGTCTTCTTCTGTTTTAAGTCTCGCTCTCACAGCTCCACCTGCTTTCAAGGAGCCCACCCACTCTGCAAGGATGTGTTATAATGAACTCTGCTGCGATGTGATTCAGAACAGAAAGATTATATAAGGAAGGCTTCATTCTATATGTTAAACTCCTCAAACATGGTCTGATAATGACTTCATTCCCTCTGTGAATACCACAGGGGATAATAAAATAAACCTTAAATCATCTCCCAGGCCCTTTTTTTTTCCATTTCTTTCTGTAATGTCTCTCTGTCTGTCTGACTAGCGAGTGACTTAGAAAAGGGGAAATAATTTAAAATGGGAAGTGAGCAATTGAAAGTGATTGGGTCAAAAAATGAGAAAGAAGAAAAAGTGGAGAACTGAGAGAGCAAAACACTTAAGAGAGGAAAATCGACTTTGAAAAATGAGAAAGATGGAGCGCTGGGTCAGAGCTTCAGCAATAAAGTGAAAAGAAAGATAAAAGATTCAGCCTTGGCAAGGGAAACCGAGGCAGTTTCCTGAGAGCTCTTCAGCCCGGTGGACACATCCAGCCTCCTGCTCCACTCTCCCACAGCCATTTAACTGATTTAATTCTCCAAAATGGAGTCTCTCTGTCAGTCTGAGCGGCTTTTTTTCCCCAGCTGTCACAATTGAGACTCTCTTCTCAGCCTCTTCCGTAGTAAATCTGTTTAACAGCAGCACATAAAAATGACATAAATTCAAAGGATGAGTTGTGTCAAACAGCACAACAAACAAGCTAGAACCTCATAAAGAAAGCAGCGTTGTCAAATACAAGGTAATGAGCTAATCTCAACCCATGATGCAATACAGAGAGATGGTCTGCATATATGTCACAATAAAAGCCTGGTATTATATGTCTTCTAGACCACTCTCAACAATAATGTTTACCTGTACGTTCAACATCATTTCTAAAATGCTTATTGCTATAATATTGATATTGCACACTTACTCTGAATAGCTTTTGAAAAGCTACCGTAATAATCATTTAGTTTGTTGTTGTTTTTTTGTTTAGTTTTTTTAAACATAATCCACATAAGCCGTTTTATCCACACAAGGCCAGAGGATGTCTGCTATAAAATGGATTTTCAAAATTTGAATCAATAACCCACGATAACCTTTACTGCCTGAAATAATTGACAATAATATTTTCAAGAACTGCTTTGCAAGCACATAGATTCTTAAGTGTTAAGTTAACAGTTTTATTGTAACAGATTTAGCAATTCAGAAATGATAAAGCTTGGTACCTGATATCTGAATTGAAAAATTAGGCATATTTCTAGCTCACTGGAAGGAAGAAAAAATTATCCAAACAAATCAGTACATGTGGAAAATGCCTCACCAGGCTCTGATGACATAATGTATCACCTTGTTATGGATAAGCAAATTTGTTAAATAGTCCACAACAGAAGAAGCAAAAAAAAAATACACTTTTTGCTCCCATTTTCCATGAGATGGACTCAAAAAATCTCAAATCCATTCTAGATAAATAATATTTCAATTTCTTTCAAATGTTCAGAAATCTGTCTAAATGTTTGATAGTGAGCACTAATCCATCCCACCTCACATGTGTGTTACATCAAGATGCTAATCTGACATCATGATTAGTGCACAGGTGTACCTTATACTGGCCACAATAAAAGGCCACTCTGAAATGCGCAGTTTTGTCTCACAGGAAAATGCTACAGATGTCACAAGCATTGAGGGAGTGTGCAATTGGCATGTTGACAGCAAGAATGTCAACCAGATCTGTTGCTCATGCATTGAATGTTCATTTCATCACCCTAAGCCCTCTCCAAAGGCGTTTCAGGTAATACGGCAGTACCTCCAACCAGCCTCACAACCGCAGACCACGTGTAACCACACCAGCCCAGGACCTCCACATCCTGCATGTTCACCTCCAAGATTGTCTGAGATCAGCCACTAGGACAGCTGCTGAAACAATTGGTTTGCACAACCAAAGAATTTCTGCACAAACTGTCAGAAACCGTCTCAGGGAAGCTCAACTGTGTGCTCGTCATCCTCATCGGGGTCTTAATCTGACTCCAGATCATCGCCGTAACAGACTTGAGTGGGCAAATGCTCACATTTGACGACGTCTGGCACGTTAGGGAGGTGTTCTCTTCACAGATGATTCTGGGTTGACATTGTTCAGGTCAGATGGCAGACAGTGTGTGTGGCGTCATGTGGGTGAGAGCTTTGCTGATGCCAATGTTGTGGATCGAGTGGCCCATGGTGGTGGTAGGGTTATGGTATGGGCAGGCATCTGTTATGGACGAAGAACACAGGTGCATTTTATTGATGGCATTTTGAATTCACAGAGATACCGTGATGAGATCCTGAGGCCCATTGTTGTGCCATACATCCATGAACATCAGCTCATGTTTCATCAAGATAATGCACAGCCCCATGTTGCAAGGATTTGTACACAATTCTTGGAAGCTGAAAATGTCCCAGTTCTTGCATGGCCAGGTTACTCACCAGACATGTCACCCATTGAGCATGTTTTGGATGTGCTTGACCAACAGCATGAACTACAGCGTGTACCAGTTCCCACTAATATCCAGCAACTTTGCACAATTATTGAAGAGTGGACCAACATTCCACAGGCCACAGTTGACAATCTGATAAACTCTATGCAAAGAAGATGTGTTGCACTGCATGGGGCAAATGGTGGTCACACCAGCTACAGACCCCCAATAAAGCAAAAAAAAAAAAAATGCACATTTCAGACTGGCCTTTTATTGTCGCAGTATACGGTACACCTGTGCACTAATAATGATGTCAGATCAGCATTTTGATGTGGCACACCTGCTAGGTGGGATAGATTATCTCAGCAAAGCAGAAGTACTCACTATCAAACATTTAGACAGATTTGTGCACAACATTTGAAAGCAATGGCAATATTGTTTATCTGGGATGAATTTTAGATCTTTGAGTCCATCTCATGGAAAATGGGAGCAAAAACAAAAGCGTTGCATTTATATTCTTGTTGAGTGTACATAGTGGGGCCCATTTTCTGGAAAAATAGCATGTTTTGAGGACCGACTGCTCCTTGTGAGGCCTGGTACCTGTAATCCATGAGGGGACCCACTATTTTTTGGGTCAGGGGTCATGTTTAAGACTGAGGTGTGAATTGAGTTTACATTGGGGTTAGGTATGAAACTGTAATAGTTAGGTTTAGGTTCAAAGTTAGGCTGTAGATATTAATGAAAGTCAATGGAAAGGCCCATCAAAGATAGATTCTTTTATTATTCACTTCACTACACTTCTTTTTTACGTTTCTGATTTTTGTGGTTCATGGAGTTCAACTCCCACAGGTGACATGTTGGCCCATAATACAGCACTTTAAGCAAAGGCTCTAGAAATTCTTTAACAAGTACTTTAAACCAAGGCTGGCTTTAAAGAGAAAGACGTAAGCCCAGTGTGTGAGACAAAAAAGTGTTATCAAAGAATTTTGATGATATGAAGAGTTTGGAAGGGCCTCACAATGACAAAAAGATAACATCATAGAAATTGTCCTAACACTTCAGGTGGAGAGTGCCTTATCTGCAAAGTTAGAAATATTTCACCTTCACTGTATTATTTAAAACACAAATGATCACAACTTGGAACATTTTTTTTAACCACAGTTAACAGAAAAGCTCTTTGAAAAATACTTACAATTTAATTTTCTTAATCAGCATACATACTTTTAGTATTAACAAAAAACATGTACAAAAACTAGTGATGGGAAAAACACACGATTTGAGTGGCTTGATTCCCTAGAATAGGTACGTTAAACTAGTTTATTCAAAAGGTTTGTTTATCAAGTTGTCCAGCTTATGCAAGTGCAGTTTTGGTTTTACAGTTAAAATTGGCTGCTTTGGGCACATAGTGTGCTATTTAAAGAGCTTTCATTACATGTTCTAGTGACATTCAGTGTGCTAATCATTGACCTTTAACATACATTTTTGTGTCCCCTAACAGCTAAAGTCCTTAACATATTTTGAAGTTCTACCAACCAAAAGTCAGTTAACTTAGATAAAAAAAAAAAAAAACACAACTCTATAGTGACTTCAAGATTCCTAAAAAAAGTTGCTATTTATGCAACAGCTCAATTTTCAGATTTTATCCACACAAAAAACAAAAAGAAACAACAACAACAAAAAAAACAACAATTGTTGGTGGGGACTTCATACCAAGGTGACCCCACCATCAGTCTGTGATATAAGTGTAAAGCAAAAATGGAAGACCTTCTGCCCAGTTTATAGCTTTTAGTCAGACTAATAGTGAAAAAATGAGGGCCAGAGAACGATGCAGGTGACAAAACAAAGCACTCTAAATGAGTACTGTAAAGAGAGAAAAATCCACGGAGTGGTATTAAACTAAAGGACAGGAGCTATTGGCTAAGCTAATGCTTCTAAAGCTTGCTTGTTTTAGCAGTCACATAAGCTCAGCATAAAGTGATTTAACGTTTGAAAAAAATGTATAAATTATATTAGTTTGATAATATTTATGTTGTGTAATATGCACACGCATCTGGTGACTTCATTCCCTAAATAGTTAATGACTTGCTGTCTTCTAATGTTGCATTTATAGCATGGTTGAAATCACAAATACACAGCACTTTTTTCTGTATTACTTTTAGTAAAGGAATAGCCTGAAAAGCCATTATCGACAAACTTTTCAGGTGCTTGTTTGGTATGGTAAGAGCCATAAATCCTTTTTTTCTTGCCTGAAAACAATTTCTATCGTCAATGAGGACCTTCAGATAGTTTCTTTTTTAAACTGAAGCCTGATTAGAAAAGTCCAAGACGATGGATGGACATATGGCAGCACCAAACCTGCTTTTACAGTCCTGTTCATCATTATTGGCACCCCTTCATGTTTTGCATAGCTGAGTGAATATCTTCAGAAATAAATGGAAATATTCAAAACTTAAA
>JAUZNJ010117596.1:0-19438 GCA_034780135.1 Jordanella pulchra | reverse complement strand
ATAAAGTGGAAAGCTGATCACATCTCATGTGATCCAAAGCAAGGCCTGAACATACCGAGCCGTTTTTATGAAGTGTTGCTGTGTCCATATTTGTTTTTGTATTTTTTTTATTGAAATTACACATTAGACGTGTTTTATTTTTATGTTTTATATGCGGAAACGGTTCACTTTTTCTGAGGTCATAGAGGAAGTAAGACACGATGGAACAACAACAAACCTTTTTAATGGTTGACCATTTGTGAGCTTCATGTTTGCTCTTTTCATTTATTTCTGGTCAAGCCTGGCTTAAATGGTCGGTCAAATAAAAGGGAACAATTCTGTGTATTTGTATTGAAAGCAGTGCGCTAATTTTAAATGTGTTTGAATAATATTTACAATATTTTGATATGAAACAAAGTTGTTCCAATACACACTTTTGCTTTTTGTCCTTCTTTGATCATGCTAACAGTGATGCCCAAACCATTATCAGTTTTGTACTCCTTTGTTGTAAATTGCATTTGAACCTTTTGTGTTGATCTTTTGTCTTTCAGAGTGCAGCGATGGAGGAGACAGTCATTTGGGAACAGCACACAGTTACACTACACAGGGTAGGTATTTGTTATCCTCCCTCTGCTCTTAGCATCCATCTTTGTCTGAGCCTCTAGAGCACTGTCACTGTTTCCTGCAGTCCAGCTTTTATCTCCCTTTTTATTCCCTGGATCACAATTTGTAAGGATATTTACAAGTGCCTTTTAATAAATTAGAGAATCACTGAAACTTTGATTTATTTCAATAACTCAACTCATCAAGTAAAACACACTGTGACTCACAGATCAATATTTTCAAGCCTGTCTTTCTGTTGATTCAAACTATTTTCCACTTTAAAGCTAATGACAACCCGTTTAACATTAGAACATTACAACACACTAGACAACTGTTTAGTCTGGTCTGTTTTGTTTCATGAAAAGAAACGATAAATAGTAGAAATTACTTTTAAAAACTAGCTCTTATTCCAGTATTACCGTCTTGGAGTTTTCCTGAATTTAAAGTATTTAAACTAATCCCAAGCTGTTAAACATGGTTTTAAGATAAAGTTAAAGTATTAGACACAAAATTTTTGCAATTAATGGGATATCTCCATCAGCTAGTCAAACCATTGTTACTAAAGCTAAGAACAAAACATGACAGGCTGATGTCCTTTTAGACTAAAGAAGACTAAAGGAGAGCGTTGATTAAAATACTCTAAAGACTAAAACACATGTGATATAGATTTATTACACACAAACTGATATATGAAGTTTTTATATTTATATTAACTATCAAAAGCCAAAATTCATCTTTTAGGAAAAAAGAATATTCCATAACACCATGTATTATTTTTTATTTATTGTAGCAAAGTTAACTTACTAAACATATGTCCATGTACTGTGCATTATACGTCCTCTGCTGAGTCTCCTTGTCTCTGTATTACTGCATTAAAGCTGCATCAGCCTGTGGCTCTGCTAAGGTCTTCAGGAAGCTCAGGTTGCTTTAATGCTGACCTTCAGCTAGTCTCCATTGTTGACTTTGCTCTTTCATCTTCCTTTTGACGGCTCTATAGATGCTCTATGGGGTTTATTGCAGGCCGTTTTTACTGGAGAATCAAATCAAACCAATCAAATGGTAGATAGTTGGACTTAAGACTTAACATAACCCACTGGATACTAGTTTATTCCTTTTCATCTTTATCCCAGATAAGTTTGTTTCTACATTCGTACTCTTAAGATCGGTGTATCCATTTCAATATTCCAATCTGATAATGCATCCTTCAAAGATATCGCTCTTGATTGAACTTCTATCTCCGTGGTTTCCATTTTTTTTCTTGCTTTGCTTGCTTATATATTCATATCCCATAATTTTGAATTGATTTATTGAAATAAATATTTTATGTCGTTTTAATTTTTTCACAATTCAAAAAAGAAGTGTGGACAAAGCTGCTACTTATTAAACCTCATTGTAAATGTTACTATTCTCAGATACATCACTGTCTAATTTTACCCTGATAAGTATGTATGCAAAGCAACAGTCGAACTGCAGTAGCTAACATGTAGGTAACATCAGCCCAATCCCATTATGTAAAAAGAAAACTCTAAAGTATTTATCAATGTAAAATCTAAGAACAGTAATTATTTTTCTCTGTGCAGGCACCAGGGTTTGGCTTTGGGATAGCCATATCAGGAGGTCGAGATAACCCTCATTTTCAGAGCGGCGAGACCTCCATTGTCATCTCAGATGTGCTTAAAGGTGGCCCTGCAGAAGGCCTGCTGCAGTAAGATTCTCTTCTTAGAAGCTGAAACAAATCTCTAGTTTTAGCTTTGAGTTACTCTCCATTAATAATTAGTACATTAGATATGCTACAGAGAGACTCCAGTCTGCCTGTTCTTTTTCTCTTTTTTTTTTGCCTGTAGGGAAAATGATAGAGTGGTTATGGTCAATGCTGTCTCCATGGACAATGTGGAGCATGCTTACGCTGTCCAGCAGCTTCGCAAGAGTGGGAAAATTGCCAAAATCGTGAGTGTCAGAAAGGGTTGTTTATTAAAATACGTTTAAGGTACTAAATATTTGATTCATTGCAATGAAATGTTTCTTATCAACCATGAACCTCATTTCTTTTGTCAGACAATCAGACGGAAAAGGAAGGTGCACGTTCCCATGGGCCGGCTGGGAGAGAGAGAAACGATGTCGGAACACGACGAAGAGGAGGACAGCTACGACGAAGAAATATACGAGACGCGGAGCGGGCGCAGTGGTGCTTACAGTGGCATAGGCGGGGCCATGGGCAGGCGCAGCGGTCGGAGCAGCGGACGAAGGGACAGGGACCGCGAGCGCAGCGGGTCACGAGAGAGAAGTATGTCCCCGCGCTCGGACCGTCGCTCGCACAACCTTCCCCCTCGCCCCGCCAAGGTCACACTCGTCAAATCCCGCAAAAATGAAGGTGAGGCTCGAAAAGTCGGGGATAGAAATGAATAACGGGGCATTGCCCTTTCATGCTCCCTACCTTAACCAAATAAATCTTCCACATCAGCTCTGGGTAACTGCCAGAGTCAATAGAAGCTGCCAGCCTTAGCAAAATCTGAGCAAACTCAAGTAAATAAGTAAAAGAGCAATTAATCTTCTTTAATCAGTCTGTTAATCCCAGCGGGAGCAGCAGCTGTCTGCAGAGCGTTTGGTGTGGTCCCGCTGTCACGTGAACTCTCTGTGCTAACATCGTCTTTGTTGCTGTCGTTCACTCTGTAAGCAGAATATGGCCTGCGCCTGGCCAGCCACATCTTTGTCAAGGACATCTCCCCCGAGAGCCTGGCAGCCAGGGATGGTAACATCCAGGAGGGGGACGTGGTTCTGAAGGTATGGAGATTTAAACAGAATCTCAGACATCATTGCCGTGTTTTATTTGCAAAAACAGAAAATGTTCATTTTATACAGAATGTTTGCTGCCCCAGTGCTTCATAACAACACATCGATTTTCCTTGTTTTAGGTCAGTTTTCATTGAAAGACCCTGCATTTGACCTGTGTTCTCAAAATAATCACTTATAGTGACTAATCGTCTGCAAATTTTACATCTGAATCCTACAGAATCCCTATTTTTAATGATTTCATGTTTGGCTGTAGCACAGGAAAAAGTTTTCACATATGTTAACGTTTGTTTCACAGCTCTATTTATTGTCTGCTGGGCTTTTTTAAAATCAATACATAGTCTCTGTGTTGAAAGACAAAAAATAACCCAAGTATAAAAGGTTAATAATAAGTACAAAATGCATAAAACCTCTGAATTTTGATGGGGTGATTATATTCATAGAGCTGACATCTTCTTCTTTGGCTTGTCTTAGATTAATGGCACAGTGACAGAGAACCTCTCCTTGATAGACGCTAAGAAACTGATTGAAAGGTCAAAGGGCAAACTAAAAATGGTGGTTCAGAGAGACGACAGGGCAACCCTCCTCAACATCCCCGACCTCGATGACAGCATTCCTTCAGCTAATGCCTCCGACAGAGATGGTGAGTGTGGGGTTATTCAGCTGAGAGGAGAGCAGAGAAGATCCTACATGTTGGTGTTGATAGAAAATGTGACTTTTCTTTGATTAGACATTTCAGACATCCATTCTATGGCATCCGACCATTCCAATCGATCACACGACAGACATCGTAGCAGCCGCTCCCGCTCACCGGACAGGCGGTCCGAACCCTCAGACCACTCCAGACATTCGCCACAACAAATCAGCAATGGGAGGTAAGAATCCATCTCACTGTGTTTAAACTATACATGTAAATCAGTAGGACGGTTGAATTTGTTTTTACCATAGAAGAACAATGTGTTTGTAAAGTTGAGACATGAAAAACTCAACTTGAATATTTAGCCATCCTTTACTTTAGATGATAAATATTTTAGCAATGCATGTTAAAGAAGCCATAAGATCCTGCTTTTATTGGTTCCTATAAAAAAATAACCCGCTCTAATATAGAGATGCATCATTCAAACATTACCCTTCGTCTTTATTGATGCTTATTTAAGACATGTTTGGTCTTTTCTAATTTCTAATCATTTTAGCTCCAGCTTTAACTAAAAAACTTTTCTTTTGATCTTAATTTAAGTTAAATAGAATCACTTGGATTGAACTTTAAAATTGACGTTTGCAGTAATAATGCAATTTGAGATTCCTTTAACCTTTTTCATCTTTTTATTGACTTAAAGAGTTAATAATTGTCTGTTTTTTGTGATCTATGGCAACACTAAACATTTGATGATTTTATGTTAGATGAAACTACTTCTAGCCAGGAGCAAGTTTTCATACTGAAGTGTTTGGAGTGTGACACTGAGCTGACCCCATACGATATCTGTCAGCGACACGCTGCTCAGGGATAGAGTCTTAGCTGCTCTCTCCACCCCACTGACAGGTTTACTGTTGAAAAAGAAACGATGCACTGCACCCATTTGGTCTTTGCGTCTTTTGTGTTTGTAAACCTTGAAGAAAAACTTGTGCAGTGATGCCGATTCAGTGTGACTGAAGGTATTTGTCATAACAAATGTACACTCAATTATGAGGGCTAAAACATGTAAAGAAAAGGTACATGTATGTGGGAACGTTTAGGCGTTCTTCCAGTGTTTTTTTTAAATGGTTAAAATAAAGAAACTATTTTTTAAAAAGCCACAAAAAAGTCATGTTTAAATTAGAGCTGGACAATATTTCAATATCAATGTAAACCGCGATATGGCTTAATTCAATATTGGTGATATGACTTTTACACACATTTTCAATATTTCAATAACATCACAGTCTATAAATACAGCCTTTGTCAATGACTGATGTTCCAGGTTTTCATTTAGTTTTAGGTGTTTTTGTTTATCAAAGCTAATATTTTTTAAATGTTATGTTGGAGGATTTTTATAAACATTGTGAAATATTTGTCATAAGTTTGTATAGACATCTGTTGTAGGCATTCTTGGCTGTCTTTTTACGGCTTTTATTTTTCCTACATCAATATCGAAATTATATGGTATCGACTGAAATTAGGAAATATATCGTGATATAAATGTTGACAGATTGTTCAGCTTTAGTTAAAAGTTTGCCACCCGTCATATTGGACACAGTGAAGAAGATGATGTGGTCACTTTGCATTTTGCATCTGTGTAGAAAAAAAACTAACATGGCTCCTCCCCCCAGCTACAGCATTGGCAACAGCATCATGCTGGATTTATGAGTTTATGGGTTTTCTCAGCGGGAACAGAGATGCTGAGGAAAATTTGGAAACTATTGTTGAATGGCACTTATCCTGTCTGTCTGAGCTTGAGGGTCTTTCCACAGACGATTTACTATAAATATTACATAGCTGTTAAAAACACATCTTCGCTTTAAGTTTCTTGTTAATATAAAAATCACTCTTGACCATCTGTTGATATTTTGCAATGAAACATTTCCTTTTGTGAAAAACTATCATTATAAAAGGAAGCACAGGATGGATGCTTTTAATTTTATAATTAAGAAATAACAGGAAGGGTTTTTTGGGGGGTATTGTAATTTTTTATTTATTATTTGAAGTATATCTGTGACAGTTTTCTTAGTATAATAAAGGCCACTCCTCCTACTACATCTTTGGTTTACAAAGACAGAAGTAGCTCAGTTTTTTAACTTTCTGATATAATTTATGAACTCAACTTCTGTGTTTTCAGAGCAAATTTGTATCTGAGAATTAATATTTAAGAACAAAAAAAGGAAAAACAGTCAATGTTTTAAAACTAGCATCGATGACCAAGAAAGCTTTGTTAAAAGACGATCTGGAGGACAGAATTCACTCTTGACACCTTAGATAAGCTACGCTAAAAATAGAGCACTAGAAATGTGGACAGGCAAAGCAATGACCTTCATGAATAAGATGCTGCCTTCTACTCTAGCTGTTCTTTCACCTGTTCTCAGCTCACGTGTGTCGACACACGAGAGAACTTCACAGGCTGCAAAGCTTTACACTCCACGGTTTATTGCTATTCTCCTTTTCCAGAGATCAGCAGTTTAAATAGAAATTATTATTCACTATTTGCAGTCACAGAAGTCGCGATGATGAACGGATGTCGAAGTCTGCTTCAACACCAGCAAAGCTAGTGGAGGACATTCCTCTTCCTAAACCGAAGGACTCGGCTGTTGCAAGAGAGGAGAAACAGCTCCCACCCCTCCCAGGTCAGAGATTAGTAACCCTGAAAAGTCAGCGGTGTGTAAGAAATGGAAATCAGTCACATTTCTGTCTCCCATCCATCCTCATAACGGGCTGCATGTAACAGAAAATGTCTTAGTGAAATTAATTAGAACCACTTCGTTTTGCCATTTTTAAAAACACAACCACCATGATAAGTTGGACCCAGACGCCTGCTGAGTCTGACTGAGTTTGCCTGAAGCCAAGTGAAAATAAACCACATGAGTTGATCGAGTCTGACGTTTCTCTCCAGCCTGCAGCACTCTGCTGTCTTTCGCTTCGACCTCCCAGCGAAGGACACAGTGTGCTGTGTATGTTTGTGTATGCACAACGCCCGAGTGATACTTTGGACTGCTGCGTTTTTTTCCCATCACTGTGTTTATTCTCAATGGTTAATATGCATTTTTTGTTAGTTATGTATTTTATGGATTATTGTGGAATAAGTTTTCCTGCACTTCTGGTTTGGATCTGCAGGAATTTGAATTTTTGTATTTTTTTATTTGTAGAGCCCAAGCCAGTTTATGCTCAGCCTGGACAGCCAGATGTAGACTTGCCTGTCAGCCCCTCTGATGCCCCTGTACCAAGCGCTGCCCACGATGACAGCATTCTACGGTAATAGAGATGATAGATGGATTTATTTAAATCATTAAAATATTCAGATTTCATGGAAGTAGCCATTAAAAGTCATGATTGTTGTTGATTTTTTAAAATCGATTCATGTTAGTATCATATTAAATGAAGGGCTTCTAAGTACAGTATACACTTCTAATGATGATAAAGCAGCTTTGATAATTAACAGCTTTGATCATCTGTGATAAGGGAAAATGTTTAGACATGTTAGATTTTTTTCAAATACAAAAATCAAAGAAACTCGCATAATTACATTAGCACACGAAATCACTTTTGGAATTGTGTATTTTATCATACTGATATTAGTGGATTGATGTAGAAACTTTAGCCTGTATGTATAAATTTGACTCTTATGGACTCAATAAAACATTGCACAAGGTTATATTCTCTGCTCTGCCTTTCTTTTTTAGAAACATTAGCTGCTTGTATTACGACTAGGAAAATCATTACATCCTTAAAACATGATGGTTTATCTGTGACTTAGAAAGCCTTAAACTCATACTAATAATCACGCCTGTGATGAATGTATGTAAACTTGTCTGACTGTGTATTTTCCATGCTCAGGTGTTTGTTTGGTGGTATCTTTAAAGTCAACTTCCTGCTGTCTGTCAGTGACAGCAGAGGATGTTGAGAAGCCTTTCTTTAAAAAAATCTCTGGAGTCTCCTGTCTGTCACCTTAGAGTCATTTTAGCTTTTAGGCTGTAAAGGAAACCGAGGTGTGATTTTTTTTTTGTTTGTTTTTATGGAAACCCATTGAACTTGTGAATTTCTCATTAGGCCGAGCATGAAGCTGGTGAAGTTCAAGAAGGGGGAGAGTGTGGGTCTGCGTCTGGCTGGAGGGAACGACGTGGGCATCTTTGTCGCCGGAGTGCTGGAGGACAGCCCAGCTGCTAAGGAGGGCTTGGAGGAGGGCGACCAAATTCTCAGGGTAAAATCCTTGGTTTCTAACCAAGGAACATAAAAATGAATCACTTTTATTTTAGATGTAAGCTAATCTCGAGGCATTTTGTCAGTAAACAGCGTTGTTTTATGGGGAATACTTCCTTTAGCATTCCCTGTTTTAGTTTACTTACAGGCTGTGAGAAAAAATCCTTTATCATCATTCCTTTATTCTAGCAGTGGCCCCTTGGGAGCAAACACAAAAACACAGATTCCTTTTGCCGTGATTGTTTGATTCCCCACACTCTCGTATATCTTACTGTTTGTATCCTTTCTTCTTCTCTTCAGCTGTATTATGTAACACCTGAAGTTTTTTGGCTACAATAAAACATGTAGCTTGTAGAACTATTTGCTTCTTCTTTGTGAGTTTAGGATTTCTGATCTGCACTCGGTGAGCCTCTAAATCCACAGCAAAATGATTTAATAATGGGATCATGTTTTCTGAACTTTTCAGGTAAATAATGTTGATTTTGCAAACATAATCCGAGAGGAGGCGGTGCTATTCCTTCTGGATCTTCCTAAGGGCGAGGAGGTCACCATTCTGGCTCAGAAGAAAAAAGATGGTAAATGGAGAGGAAACATGAAGGTGATCTCATGATCATCGTGGTGTGGCATGAATGACTAGCCGCTCTTTGTTTTTACAGTTTATCGACGAATCGTGGAGTCGGATGTTGGGGACTCTTTCTACATCCGCACACATTTTGAGTATGAGAAGGAATCCCCGTACGGGTTAAGCTTTAACAAGGGGGAGGTTTTCCGAGTGGTCGACACGCTCTACAATGGAAAGCTAGGTTCTTGGTTGGCTATTCGCATCGGAAAGAACCATCAGGAGGTGGAGAGGGGGATCATCCCCAACAAAAACAGGTGAAAGCATCCTGCCTCACTCCGTGGTGCCTGGGCTGTCATCGGCGGCTGTGTTACATTAGGGTCCGTCTTTGTCTTTCTGTCAACAGAGCGGAGCAGCTCTCAAGTGTTCAGTACACTCTTCCCAAAACAGCAGGAGGTGACAGGGCAGATTTCTGGCGGTTCAGAGGTCTTCGGAGTTCGAAGAGGAACCTGAGGAAAAGCAGAGAGGATCTTTCCTCTCAGCCCGTCCAAACAAAGTTCCCTGCTTATGAGAGAGTTGTACTGAGAGAAGGTGAGATGTGAGCCACTCCGCAGGGAAAGTAACTACATGTCTGCAAACTGGAATTACACCTTCAATCCGTTCATCCTGTCATTCCTATGTTTTTCCATTTGTCAGTCAATCTGTTTATTCCTGCTGTATTGCCTTGTTCTGTTTGAACTCTTAACCCTTTAAAGCCCAAAGCATTGAATAGTTGACCTCATACATTTTGATACATTATGCATTTCCGTATAATCTTTTATCCTTTTTTTTGTGCCCTACATATTTCTGATTTATTAAGTCGGGTTCTCAAGAGCGAAAATATCCCACTGATGATGCAGAGATCTCAAAAATTCATGTATCAAATATGATACATTTGGCTATAAAGGGTTAAAGTGAGCTGAGCAGGTCTGAGGAGTCAGAAATGTGTCTCAGGCTTGATGCTCTGACAGCAGATCTTATAATCTGAGGAGATTCTTCTTATTAATGTCTTTTCTTCCTTGTGCAGCTGGTTTCCTAAGACCGGTCGTAATATTTGGACCTATTGCTGACGTGGCTCGAGAAAAGCTTTCCAGAGAGGAGCCAGATCTCTTTGAACTTGCAAGTATGTTTGATATTATAGCTCAATGCTTTACTGAAATCATAATATAAACGTAAATAAATATGAACTTCCTTACGTTTTTTTTTTGTTTTTTTTTCTCCAGAGAGCGAACCCAGAGATGCAGGAACAGACCAGCGAAGTTCAGGAATCATTCGTCTTCACACCATTAAACAGATCATAGACAGAGTGAGCACAAATACTGTTGTTTTTCATCTTAAATCAATGTAACATAACCTAACAATAAACTTTATGTTTTTTGTTGTTGTTTTTTTTTTGCAACAAAGGACAAACACGCTGTGCTGGACATCACCCCAAATGCTGTGGACCGACTAAACTATGCCCAGTGGTACCCAATCGTAGTCTTCCTAAATCCTGATAACAAACAGGGTGTGAAGAACATGAGGACAAGACTTTGTCCAGAGTCCAGGAAAAGCGCCAGGAAGCTTTATGAGCGAGCCATTAAACTGAGGAAGAATAATCACCACCTGTTCACTAGTAAGTAGACACAGCATGTTGGAAAACAGTGACTTCAAACCTAAATGGCCTCTTTTTTATGCCTTCTCATTCCTTGTGAAGTGATTATTACACAAGCTATTTCTTTTTAGCGACCATCAACTTGAACAACATGAATGATGGCTGGTACGGCGCCCTGAAAGAAACCATCCAGCAGCAGCAGAATCAGTTGGTGTGGGTATCGGAGGGCAAGGTGAGACAAACTGTGCTGCTCTAGTTCTGGCGTCTATGCTGCCTCTGAACGAGATGGTTTGGTGACAGATTCTCTGCTCTGCTCAGGCGGATGGCACCACGGAGGATGATTTGGATATCCACGATGACCGTCTGTCCTATCTGTCGGCGCCAGGTAGCGAATACTCCATGTATAGCACAGACAGCCGCCACACTTCTGACTACGAGGACACAGATACGGAGGGAGGAGCTTACACAGACCAGGAGTTAGATGAGACGTTAAACGATGAAGTGGGCCTACCCACAGAGCCTGCAATCACCCGCTCCTCAGAGCCTGTAAGAGAGGACCCCCCTGTGATACAGGACCCCGCTGGATACCCTGGTTATCAGCACCCTGTGCAGCCTGACCCAGCCAGCCGAATAGATCCCGCTGGATTCAAGATGGCCGTTCCTCAGCAGGTAAAAAAAATGTGTTGTTACTCATCTGTTTTTGTTTGTTCGTTTTCTCTCTCATCATGAGTGAACAGCAGACTTGGTCTTTTAGTTTCATCTAAATTAAACAAGTCGCTTCTTTTCATTTCTGTCTCTCATCTGTTGTCTCTTGAAAAACCTGACTGATACCAAAGTTAGCTTATTCTGAGTTTTATAGCTTTTCAGTATGGCCCATTACTGATGGGTAGGAAATGTGATTTTTGAGTTTCTGTTTAGCTGAACATCAAGCCGAGTTCAGGAGCATCTCTAAGATTTAATATCCTGAGTATCCATTCAAACTCTTGTTAGCAGTATGCTATCTAATCAAACCACATGTCTGTATTTTCTGGTTGAGTGTGAGTAATCAGATGATAGCATTGGGCTGAGATGTTTTTTTTTTTGTGTGTGCCCTTGGCGGGCTTTGTGATAAATGTCTCTTAACAATACTTCACAGCAAGGTGAGGCTGCTCTGCCCCTGCCCTCGTTGCCTCCGCCGGTGGTAGCCTCCCCAGCTGCTGAGCAGCCTGTCCAAGTAGAGGAGCCGCCTGCTGCAGCCGCAGCTCCTCAGGCTGACTCACTTAACAGCCCCAGCCCCGTCCCCGAGCTTATTCAGCCCCCACCACCACCACCTCCACCACCACATGAACCCCCTGGTCCAGAACCAAAGGTATCCGCTGTTTCACCAGCCACTCGGACCGGGCCTGGGCCCCAGCCTGCTCTTTTAACTGCCTGTCTTCTCACACATGCTTTCCACTCGCTCTCTGCATGTCATGTCCACACTGTGTGACTCACTAAGCCCACTGTGTGCCTCTGGTTCCCAGAGGAAATGTGCGACACACTCGTCCACATGCACCACAGTGGGCTGGGAGACCAGAACGACTGGTTACATCTGAGTCTCTGATCAGGGTGAAGACATCCACAACCAGCCCTAATCGTTGCCTCTTACTTCCTTTGCATGGCTCCTGATGTTTTTTGTTTTGTTTTGTTTTATTTTTTTTTTTGGGGGGGGGGGGGGGTTCGTTTCAGCTTTGACTCTCTACCGTAGATGAACCGTAGCAGCACTGACAGTAGCACTGTAGTGGGTAGATGTGTTGTCTGTCGTAGTGCCAGTAGTTTGACATTGCATTAGTTACAAACTGAATGTTTGATGCCTGATGAAAGCTAACCTGCAGACAGTCTTCTTGGTTATGTCAACAACTCAAACTAAATTTCATTCTACGGAGAAATAAACCCATTAGCATATATTCTTAGTTGAGTAGTTTTCCTCTCACTAGCTGCTAACAAGTTAAACCTTCTTCCATAGGAAGTGCTCTAACTTTACTGTCTACAGGCTACACATCATTTGTTTGACATGAGGCTTTTCGGAAACGTGCAAATTGTTAAAAAAATCACCACAACATGATTAATTTGTAAAATTCTCTTTTGTTTAAATGTTTTTTTTTTTAAATTTTCCCTTGAAAAGCAACTTGTCAAACAGGCATTCAGAACTGGTTCAGGATCTATCTGTAACTATTGGGTTGGTATCATTTATCTTCATCTTTTCCAGGCTTAGTTTATGGTACCTTGCAAAAAATATTCATGCGCTTTGAACTTTTTTCACTTTTAATGTTACAGCAACAAGCTTGATTGCATTATATGTGATAGAGCAATGTGAATCTGTGCATTATTGAAAAGTGGAAGGAAAACACTGGGTTTGTGTTTATTGTGACTTTTTGTCCCTGATGTTTCACCCTGAGAGGAGATTTTTTTATTCATTTATGAAAGGTAAAAAAAAAACCGAACTGCATTAGTCAGCTGATAAAGTTGTTTCCTGTCACTTCGAGGGTGGTTGGAGTCTTCACCTTTCCAGATTCTTATCTGTAAGCATCTTTGAAAACCTTTTTCTCCCACTTTTCCTCGTCCAGATTTTGGTTTCCTTGTCTTTATGTCAAGAAATTTGCACTGAAGGTTGTGGCTGTAACACGAGAAAAGGTTGAAGAGTTTAAATACTTTTGCATGGCTCCATATTTCCTATTAGTGAGAATTTCTGCTGGTGTTTTGGGGATAAACAGCTTTTTTTTTTAGCTGCTCTCTGTTCTTCAGCTGGGTGGGTTAGATCAAGTTTGACAAATGATTTTAACTGTTGCCATTTTTTCACAGATGTACAAGAAAGATCTGTACAATATGGAGGATCCGGTGCGAATCAACCACGGTCTGAAGCAGTCTCTGAGCTACAGTCACCAGCCGCCGTTTCAGGACAAACAGCCATACCGTGAATACGACCACCCGCCTTATGGATACGATGGCGGCGGCTACGCAGAACCAAAGCCTCACAACACTGACTCTCACCTGCACTATGACAACCGTGTGCCTCATTACAACGAACAGTGGCCCCCATACGACCAGCAGACCTCGTCCACCCAGCCCGCCGGGTACCAGCCGGGCCACCAGCAACCCATGGGCTACAGTCCTCGCTCCCCCTACGAGGACGGACCAGGGAGGGAGTACAGCCCCCCACAGCCACGCTACGATGAGGCCCCGGCGGCGGGCTACGACAGCAGACCACGGCACAGTAAACCCGGGCCCATTCGTTATGATGAGCCCCCTCCCCCACCTCCAGCAAGCTACGACGCCCTTTCTCCTTATGAGGCAGAATCACGCAGCTTTCCCATCAATTCCCCTCGCTCACCAGAGCCTCCAAAGCACTATTATGGCGACTCCGGTCTGAGGCCCACCTACATGTCTGGGCTCCCAAACCGAGGTTATAAGCCGGGGATACACGAGCCTATTGGGAACTCTGAACCCACCGTCCCTCCCACGAAACCAGACGCCCTGCCTTCACCAGGAGAGCCAGCAGTCACTCCCATCTCCAAGCCTCTTCCTCCTCCACCACGGGAAGACCTGGATGAAGATCCGGCCATGAAACCGCAGTCAGTGCTGAACAGAGTGAAGATGTTTGAGAATAAACGCTCTGTTTCTATGGACAGAGCTAAAGACGGCGAGTCCTCAGTACTCAGGGTACGTTCCTTGTTCACATATGTTGTCTATAATAATCAGTCACATTTGACCTGGTAGGAGTGTGATTAAAAAGAATAAAGAAAGAAAACAAGGAATTGAAATACAGATGTGAATTTAAATGAAGATAATTTATAACTATTAAGTTTCGTTCTTTCAATCAGACATTCTGGTTTACTAATTTGCCCCAGTAAAGAAAACTGGTCCCAGTATTTTTCAGTTTCTAACAAGTACAGAAATGAAGCTCTGTTGTTGAGGCTGATTTTCCAATTGCTTTTCTAAATAAATGGTTCCAAACAAGTAGAGCCCCTTTCTGATGCTTTTACATAAAACTTAAAATTCCCCTAAATTGTAGCATGTGCCACATTTCCATTGAAATGCAAGAAAAGACAAATAATTTATTGTACTTCAGAGGAGGAGTTTTTTTTTTTTTCAGGTTAATAGAAAGGAGGGGATTAGCAAAATGCTTTGTATTAATAAGGAGACGGATCATCGTGTTCAAAAACAGATTCCCACTCCTGAAATAATGTCTGTCCACCCAAAAACACAGGGGAACAAATTAGCTCCAGTTTACCTATTTAACAACGCCTATCCAAATTGGTGCTGGACAATTAGTTGGATTTGCAGAATAATCGTAATTAAACAAAATGCAGTTTTCAAATCGCAGAGGAACTCAATTTGCATCACATTACTTTTAACAAAACCCGACAGAATTTCTCACTGTAGCCTTTTAATTGGTGGTAATACATTTAAAGTGGGTTTGTCCACTTTAAAGGGAGAGAAAGTTGCAGCTAGATAGTAAGAAGTAAGAATTTTATGACAGCACAGTCCTGCAACAATGGAGTCTGGATTAGCAAGCTTTCAAGGCAAAGAAAAAACCGAAACCCTGAAATGACACATCTACAAGCTTGTGGTTAGTGCAAAGGAAAATCCAGTTAAAACAGCAATATTGGTTAAAAATAATTTCATTATTAGCAGAAATCATTAAACCCTTATGCAAATCCTGGCCAACCACACAACTGTTCTCTGATATGCTACGAGAAAAATGTTCTGCCCTGATGTCAACAACAAGCAGCCAGAACCCCCAAGATGAAACAAAATGACAAAATGGTGTTTTTGCAGCTGCAGGAGAAAAAAAGTCTTTTTGCTTCTTGTGGGGCAACAAAATATAAATAAAAAAGCATTTATCTCACCTCCCCCACTTTTATTTGTAAAAATAAAATAAAAATAATATAATTCTTTCAGCTTCCACTCAGCAGTTTTAGATTTTTTTATGGTGCTGGAATAAAATGCACTAAGGTTTGCCATACAGGTATGATAGACTATGGATAAATTGTCCTTTAATCTGTAATTTGTATGTTTTCCAATTTTAGATCAAATACGGTTGTTATTAAATCAAGAGGGGTAAAGATACGTAAACACAGCTATCTTGGAATCCAGTTGTTAAATTAAAAACACAGAAATCCTGTCATTTTTTGCATAGTAACAGTTTCAACCAAAAAACCTACTACAGTCCTGAATGTCCTCTATTCCTAAAAAAAATGTCTCTTTTAGATGTTTAAATTTGGTTCTGTGGAGGAATTGTCAGCATGAAATATCTTACCTTCAACAGAAAACCGTAGGTTCAGAAGTAGAGTGAAGCCATCGAGAAAGAATAATATCAATAATCCTCAAGAAAAAAAACTGTTTTACAATCATTTAAACTCCTCTGTGGGTGTTAGCCTCTTTTAACCTATAAAAAGAACATTTTTTATGTAAAATAGAGAAAACATGTGAAGCATTTTTATGCAAAGCATTGATCAAAAAGATAGAAAAAACATTTTAAACTTTAATTTTACATCTTAAATGTTTTAAGATAATGCTTAATAGAAAGTGCTAGAACCAGACATTAGGGTGTTAAACCATTTATAGAAAAGGTTGTGTCCAGATGTTTTTTGGTTTCTATCATTAATCATGGAATACCCTTTAAAGCGTATATAATAGGTTCTAAGGGATACAGGTGATTAAAGTCAAACGTCGGTCTGAAGAACACTGGAATTATTTATACTCATTAGGAAGGTCCAAAAACGTGGACCATTCATTCAAACTAAAAATGTTTGGAATCTTAAATGTTCATTTTGACTTGTTTTTATTTTTTTTTAACTAATCAATTGGTGAAAAACCTGAAGTGGTTCCTAAATCATATTTTTGTATATGAAGCAGGCTTTGTTGTTTGTTCTCCAGCCTGCAGATGTTCCTAAACCTGTGAATGCTCCCGCCCCGGTCCTCAAAGCCAACTCCATGAGCAACCTGGAGCAGGAAAAGTCTACCTATAGGTATGTGGTCCTCAACTCAAAATAAAAGGAAAACTCTGGATTATAGGAGAGGTGTTGTTGCTTGTGCGCCATCTAGTGGTGAACGTGTTTTATCAATTAGCTGATTTAGATACTTTCCACCTGAGGTGCAGAGGGATCCTCTGTGTAATTTACCCATTTATAAGTGAGGCCTCCTTGTTTATCAAACAGACTGTAGTGATGCTTAGAGTACAAATTAATATAAATGTAATATTCTGATATAAAACTGTGAAAACAATGTTTTTCTTTTGTCTTCAGGGCTCCTGAGCCACAAAAGCCTCATTCGAAGCCTCTGGATGATGTAGTGCGCTCTAACCACTATGACCTAGATGATGATGAGGAGTACTACAGGAAGCAGCTGTCCTACTTTGACCGGCGCAGCTTTGACAGCAAGGCAATGGGCCAACCCGGTCCTGGTATCAATCGGTTTCATGATGTGTCTAAACCAGCCCAGCTGTCCTACCCTTACCACAGGTATAACAGCACACCGTCTGTTAGTACTCCCGCCGGTTCTTTCACAGCAGTTATGGTGTCACACGCGCTGTTGTTTTCTTCGTCAAAGGGTTGAATCTTTGGAGAAGGTGAGCCCTGTGGAGAAAAGATATGAAGCTTTGCCCCAAATCAGTCCCTCCATTCAGTACGGACCCCCACCTCCAGTTATCCCACCAAACACGTTGCCCAAACTCAGCCCTGTTGATGGTAAGTTCCAGAAACAGACCTGAACTGGAATAAAAGCATTTTATTCTCATCTAATTTACTCTTCTTCCTACATACTTACGTTTTCTGATTTATAACATCGTTGTGCTTCTAAAATATGTTCTTTTTCTATCAAATTTTTTCTTAACATGCAATCCTCCCAATGAAAATTTGGAAATCCTTAAATGCATTTCAGCTGACGTAACACAACAACATCAATAGGTCGGACATTATTAGGCAGTGCTGAAAAGTTTTTCAGTAAAGATGGCGGAGTTTTTGTTTTTCTACTCGGTGTTCTCAGAAGTTTCTAAAGAAACGTCAGTATGGCCTTCATGTTTTCTATAGAGCAAAGCAGATGTTCTATATACCCTGTTCAGTCTGAATTGTTCACATCAGTAAAAGCAAGATTCTGCGCTGGTTCCTGCGATGACATTTTGAGAGACTTATTTTGTCCTGCATTTTCATGATAGGCTTCAGATCAATGAAGACTTTTTCAATCTCCCTCCAGCCTCCCTGCTTCTTACTGCTTGGTGTTTGCTTCTCACAAACTAGAAGGTGGGAGCAGAGGTGCTGATTTCCTACTTCGGTTCTCATTAGAAGTTGCCTTTTTTTCACTACATGTAAAAATTATTTCAAAAGGTGTTTTCATCAAGTGTAAGAAGAAAAGGACCCTTGTTAAAACAAATAAAAAATGGCTGATATCTACATCTGGTATAAATTTATATCTGTGAATCCACACCTCATCAGTTATTAATATTGGTCCAGATTTAATGAAAAGATCAATAATAGTATGTTAAAAACGGACAACGTCGGCCGGTGCTGATATTTATGGGACTCTATCATTTGTCCGTATAAATGTGTTTTGTTTTGCTACAAGATTAAAGGGCTAAAAACATAACATTTTTTTTTATTCTTAAAGGCTTTGATGATTATAAGAATCCAGTTTTAATTGGTGTTTTTTAACATGATCAAACGTGAAGCTGCTGTAGAGCTGAATGCTGGCTTTAAATTTAAACCCTTTCAGCTTTACATGAATCTGATCATGTTCTGAACTGTTAGTCAAAGACTGAATGGATTTTTACTCTGAACTTTTTCTCCCTGTTATTCTTTTCCAGCGAACTCCATACCTGAACCCCTGAGTTCCCCCAACCCTAAATCTGATCTGGCAGCTCTCAGACCGACCAGCAGGGATGAGCCCACTCCAGGAGGTTATCTGCCACCCAGAGGCCTCCCCGATAAAGTCCCTGTTAACGGTACTGAGGCGGCCCCCTCAAAAACGCTGGGTGCTCCGCCTTCCACCAGCTACAACCGCTACGTTCCCAAGCCTTACACCAGTGCAGCCCGGCCCTTCGAGCGCAAGTTTGACAGCCCAAAGTTCAACCACAATCTGCTGCCTAACGATACGCAGGTGAAGACAGACCTCCTGGCTAAGCCCGGGGTGGTGAGCAACACCTCTGGGAAACCCCAGCTGTCTCCTCAGCCCCTGGACCACGACAGCGGCCTGGACACCTTCACGCGCACCATGGACAACAGGCCCAAATACCAGCACAATAACGTCAACGCCATTCCCAAGGCCATCCCTGTAAGGTAAGACAGACGACCTCTGGAGGTTTGTTCACCTGTCCTCTGCTGCGCTCTACTCTACGCCTTCCACGGTTTGACTGATGATGCCAACTTGTCTTCCCTCTGCCCGCAGCCCCAGTGCGTTGGATGATGATGATGAGGATGAAGGGCACACAGTGGTAGCCACCGCCCGCGGGGTGTTTAACAGTAACGGAGGCGTCCTGAGCTCCATCGAAACCGGCGTCAGCATCATCATTCCCCAGGGCGCCATACCGGAGAGCGTGGAGCAGGAGATTTACTTTAAGGTGTGCCGGGACAACAGCATCCTGCCCCCCCTGGACAAGGAGAAAGGTCAGCCCCCCACACACCCCCATCCCCCCAGTCCCGATTATGTCAAAGAATGAGTCACAGCTTCCAGGAAAACACTAAGACATGTTCATTTTTCTCTGGCAGTAATTAGGCGAGCTTTTTTAAATTGTGACATTAAATTTAGCTTCAAAATTATGATTGTTTGGATTGTTTCAGATGAAAACCAAAATAAAAGCTTTTTTCTGCTATGAGGTATTCCTGGTTTAAACTCCCCCAAATAAACCTTTTAATTCAATTCAGTTTATTTATATAGCGCCAAATCACAACACATTTCACCTCAAGGCACTTCACAAAGACAGTTCACTCAAATCACACAGTCAGATTAGTTAAAAGTTTTCTATCTAAGGAAAACC
>JAUZNJ010117585.1:0-19439 GCA_034780135.1 Jordanella pulchra | reverse complement strand
GTCAGCTGGACTGCTGCCATCAACACCTTTGTTTACTGGAGCTTGGCCTGTTTTTCAGTGTTTAGTCCTGTTTCTCCCCTACATATCTACGGGCTCAGCTTTTACTGTATGTGCTCTTTTTAATGGATTTAACTGAGCCTGTTAAAAGGGAGTTTTTCCTCTCCTCTGTCGCTGTATGCATGCTTGGTGTGAGGGATTGCTGTAGAATCAACGACACGGTGCAAGTGACTGTCTAATGTTTCCACTTGTTCATCTGGGAGGAAAGATCAGTCAATGACTGGATGCGATCAGCTGGGATTTCCTTAGAAAACTAAAGTAATTGGATGATCAGATTGAACAGTTTCTGTAAAATGTCTTGAGATGATTGGCACTATAGAAATAAAACTAAACTGAATACGATGCTTTAGCCTTATAAACCAAACACTGTCATCTTTACTCATTTATTCTTTTGCACTAACAACATGTTTGACTTCACATGACGGCCACTCTGTCCCTCAGAAAGCTGACATGTTAAAATGCTGCTGTAAGCTAATCACCGTTAAAATCATCTAAAATAAATGATGAAAACATTTATCATGAATTATTTGTTTAAGTGATGAATCTAACCTAAAGCAGCGGAAGCTTCTAACAACACAAAAACTGGGCAGCGTAATTTAGCCACCTCCAGCTATTAGCTGAGGGATTTTAGATTGTCAAATACTTCATTTCTTTTTGTGCAGGATGGTAATTATGAGTAATGCTTATAATAGATGTTGACAAATATCCCTATTAAATAATGGGACCGTTGATCTAAGAAACCTTTCTGCCCTTTTCTGATCAGCAATGTGTATCATTAAAGTGATGTTAAAGTAAAACAGCTCAAATCAAAGAGAAATGTTAAAGTCAGGTGGAATTCATAGAAAAATCGAAAAGTTCCAGAGGCTCTCAGGAAGTTAAAAAGTTACCCAATCTTTGATGAAAGATGGTGACAGAGGCAGCAGATCTGTGGAAACGTTTTGGAGCAGAGCCCAGAGGGCAAACAGAGGCTCCACCCTGCACACAGGTTCCAGACAAACATGCACCAGGAATTTTCCACACAGCCTTAAATTCCCTGCAGCAAAACTAACGCTGAGTGGCTCAGAAAACTCCGTTCATGATTAGACTACAAACAGAGAGAGCAGGATACAGTCAGTCGGCACTTCCATGGAGGAGACCAGGAAGGACCTGCTGCTCCAGAAGCAAGCAGACTAGAAAGATTTGAGACGGAGCAGAGATAAAGCTCCACAGACTGGGTCTCAATGACGCTTTGCTTTCTTAGATTGATCCTAGATGTTTCCAGAGCAGATGATGGATTGAACAGCACTCTGGGAGATGATCTTCATGGTGTTCTCCAACAGACTGCTGGAGCCACAGACACAGAACAGGAACTCTTTGGAAGGACTGTAGAACCTGGGATCCCACTCAGTGCCCAGATTTCACTGATGTTTCTCTTATTTTAAATGTTTCCAAGCAATGGGCCCATATAGCTGGGTGTGGTGTTACAAGTAGGGTAACTGTGGGAAACAGCAGAAGAAGAAAAGCAAAATCCAGTGACTTCCAGCTTCATTTTTAGTCATTAAAAGGAGCCAAGCTGCTAAAAAGTAGATCTGCACATCCAGGCTGGCTTTAGACACAGTCCTCATTGTGTAAAACAAGCACCGCGAGAAGCGAAGGCCAATGAGCTCAGAGGGCTTCACCTCTGGGTGGTGGAGCTCTCCGTCAAATGTCTCCAGGAGGAGTTTTACATCAGCTGAAGGCCCTAAATGCTTCCAGATGGAGGGCGAGCAGACGCTTCCTATGGCTCTCTGTCCCCCCCCCCAACTCGTCCCGCCCTCCATGAACAGCTCAAGCTGTCCTTCACCCAGGCTGACTCAACAGAGAGGCGGCAGAGTGAGAGCAAACAGAAGGAGGCTCTGCAGGATGAGCACAGACTGTTCAAGCTTTTCCTTCTTTATATCTGAAAACCTCTGACTATAACCGGCTCATGATCCAGCTGCAGAGGTGCTGGTACCTGTCTGATGGATGGGTGATCTGGCGTAGCATCAAAACTGAGAAAACACTTGGAAAAGGCCCCATTGGTTGCAGCTGGAGCTGCATGTTTTAATGGATGTCATCTAAAGAGGGAAACATCTGCATCTGTTTCCACTGATTCCTGCCTTAGAACTGGACTTTGATCTCCTCTAAGACCTGGAGATGCTTTCATGTTCATGCAGGGTGACGCTGTGGAGAGGAAGGATCTCCTGCAGTCAGGATCGCAGCGGCTCAGGAGAAGCTTCTGACTGAGAACGTTGGATGCATGGGCCCGCCTTCATCTTCGTCACTTTAGGAAACATCATTCCATGTATGATCACCTCAAAAGGCTCCAGAACAGAAGCAGCTTATTAAAGGACGACTCACCCCTAAATCATCTTTTTACTCCTTAACTGTGTCTGTCTGGTGCTGTCAATCACAGCAGGAACCCCTCCCAGCCCTCCAACCCTAGTCAGCTGCTCGCTGAATGACATCATCTGACCCGACTCTGAAGGTTCTCACTCTGAGCCTCATGATGAAGATCAAGCTGAGGCAGAGATAACCGAAGGACTCAAACTCTGCTCCCCATGACCAATCACATTCAGCCTCCAATCATGGTGAGATCGTCACACATGTTAGCGATCTGAAAACATCCTCAGCCTCTCCTGTGGTTGTGCTACAAGCAGAGTGGAGAACAAATCCCTGGTCAGTTAAATTCCCAGCAGAAAGAATCACGTAAGTCTGAGACCCAACAGAACCGTGTCCCGAGGTCCAGATGAGCCTGAGGTTCAGAGGGTGTAGGAGGTGTGGCAGTAACCAGTTAGACACGGTGGTGGGAGTGTCATGGTGAGGGCCAGCAGGGTGTGAGGAGAACCATTAGAAACCAACATGAATGGTGAGATACTGGTCCTGATGATGAGTTGCTGTATATTGTTTCAAAACACTGAACTTTGGTAAATGGACAGTTTTTCAATCTTTTTTTGTTAAATGAGTTTATTTTCAAATCAAACAGAATTCAAGCTTTTAATTTATTCTCTAATTTTATGCTTTTCTTTTTTACACAAATGACTCCAACTGCTGTTTGTACAGATGTTTAAAAACATATTTTTACTAATAAAGTTTGAATTGAAAATAGAAAAGTTCACCAACTGAAGGTTTGGACTTCTAACCTAAAGCTAACTGAATGCTTTGGTTTACCTCGTCCTCCGAGGGCTCAGCCTAACCCTGAAACCGGAGCTCAGTGATTTGATACCATTTCATCAAATTCCTTTTAGCACCGACACTGATTTGGGGACAGACTTCAGGCACTGACTGTAGAATGGCGGCACCCTGCCCCTGCAGGATGGTACTCTTTGGGAAGAAAACACAACAACTCTGAAGCTGTCTGAGATTTGTGAGGTGTTGCAGACTGAAGATAAGAGGGAGAGATTTCAGCACATTAACATCCACACAGAGAGTGGTTTGGATGTAGCCTCATGCCCATAGGAAATGATCTGGAACACGTCACCCATACAGCTCATAAAAGCTGTTCTGAGTCTGACTGTTGGATCCATCAAAGAGGACGGGATTCAGTTTCTGTTCAACATGTTAAATAAACCAGAACCAGAGTCAAAAGCAGCAGCTACTGCAGACACAAGATGCGTCGACGTGGACACGCCTGAAACGAGGGATGCACCGATCCACTTTTTTCACCTCCAATACGATATTTGAAGTTTAGTATCGGCCGATTCCGATAACAAGGACAGTACTGAATTATTACCTAACAAACGGTCTTTGCTGAAGCTCTTGTATCTGTAAGTCGTGAGTAACCTACCTCCTCAGCTCTTCTGGACTGAGCCGCAGGCTCGGCATAATCACAAATATGAGGCGGGACCCTCCGTTTATTGTTAAACACGATGGGAGCAGAGCTGCTAAACGCCACCCTCCTAAGAACCCGTCGAACACTGACTAGAAGGTATGAGATATAAATACAAGATGAATCTTTGTGACGTTCCAGGCAGAACAGCTTGTTTTTTGTTGGAGGAGGTGTCTGACCTCCTGGATGAAGCACGGCTTTGCTGCGGTCAGTCTGACGCTCACGGCTGTAAAAAGACAAAACTCTTTGAATTCCAGCAGCAGCAGCTGATCTTTATTTTAGGGTGAATTCAAAAACCATTGGAGTTATAATTAGGACTTCTCATCCATTTAGAAATATTTGAACAGCAGAAACTAACTAAATGATTAACGGTTTAAAAACAAAACGACTCATTTCACCTCTTTTTTTTTTAAATTCTGTTATTTGTCGATTTTTTATTTCAAAAACTAAACATTCAGTGAACAAACACGACGGTGGCCCTCTGAGATAACGGCTGCTTTGTTCAGGAATAAACCTTCCTGGGGGTCGAATCCAGCAGTGATGTTGATTCTCAGTCTTTGGTTTCACATCTGCATTTCTGAGCTCTTTGGGTCGAGATCAGCAGAATCGATTCATCACAGGAAACAGATGCAGAGACGAAACAGGATGTAAAACGGGGATAAAAGACACATTCTTACAATCATCCAAAGAACTGCTTATTAAGGGCAACAGGGCAGATATCCTTTTTGTGTTATTCATTGAAAACATTCATGTTTTTGTCCTTTTCAGCTTTCTCTCTAGATCCTGTGGTTGTTGTCTATAATGATGTGACCAAAGGAAAACTAAAGGCATTTCCCTTGAAACGTTGATTCAGACGTTCATCTGATCCTAGAAGCTGGAAGCCGTGTTTTCTGATAAAGGTTTCACCCCGATGTTAGAAAAAGCAGGTGTGAATATTAAACTGTACAATCAGCTCGTTTGGTTAAAGGATGTCTTTCTAAAACACTGCAGTTAGACTGATCTCGGTTTGACCCGTTAATCCTTCTACGATATATACAAAGGTTATTAGCAGAGTGCACAAAAAGAAATGTTTTAAAAACAGTATTTTAACTCAAAATAATATCAACTCTATTATTTATCAGCAGCAGCAATGAGGCCGAAAAAAGGCTGATTGAAATTTAAACAGAAGAAGAAGAAGAAGATCTTGAGCACGACTAAAAGTGCATCAGGCTAACAGACATCTCAAACATTGCAGCTTCTACGTCCTTTTTCTATCCATATGTTCTTTGACATGTTTAATTTAATCAGAATAAACTTTCTGTGTTTCAGGTCTTTTAAAATTAACAAAAAGTTTTTTCTTTCTACTAAGAGATTTTTTTTCTTTGAAGTCCAAAGTCAACCTGCATTAATCTTAGAGCCCAGACCATGATGGCTTTGATTTGTAACAAACTCGGAGGTTAATTTATAACATCCGACTTCACTGGAAGGAAATCCAGGAAATATTTCATGAAACGCCTTAAACACTTTGCTTCATGTGTGACACCATGAGAAAATCCACAGACATCAGACAAGTCAACAGGAAGGGAACTTTGGACCCTATAAGTCACAGGTGCTGCAGGTTTTCTTTCCACCCGAGCAGCAGCACCAGACTCCAGTCATGTCATCCAGTGAGTCTAGTCTTAACCTGATGACTTGATGGGATGACTGGAGTCTGGCTGCTGCTGCTGCTCGGGTGGAAGGAAAGCCAGCAGCACCACGGGCCTTTCTGGAACCAGTGTGACAGCCCTGCTAGTGCTCTGATGAAACTAGAACATTGTTCTGTTCAGAGGATAAATGGGGAAAACTGAAAGCATCATCGCATCTATGAGGGACAGCAGCATTACGCTGTGAGGACGTTATGCTGCAAGAGCGACCGGTGCATTTCACAAAGTAAACAGCATCATCAGCAAAGAGCTTGATGTGGAAATATGGGAGCAGCATCCACACCTCTGAGTGAGGAAACTACAGCCTGGCTGCTAACGGCTCCTTAAAAAGCACAACAGCCCAAAGCAGAGGAGATGGACATTTCATCGCAGGAAATAAAGGAAGAAAAGTATTTCCTAGATTGTAAAAGCGCTTCATTTTGGTCATGTTACACTTCAGATCACAACTTTTCAGTCCTTCAGGTTGGCCTGGTGTTTGGAATAAAATAATCTGGTGTTTGGAAGTGCGACAGACGTGGAGCAAGAGATCCCACGCTGCAACATTTGCATAAAGGTGATCCAGTTAAAGGCAGCAGCACCACAGACTTTACAACAGCTAAAACAGACATCCACACGAATAGAAAAATACCAGTCTCTCCAGGACGAACCTAGCTAAGAAACCGCTGACTGTAGCCGAATCTTTTGCTAAATTTCTGTTTACATTACTATTTTACACAAGGCAGAGGTGATACCTTTTATGTCATTTAAAGTTCAATTAAAGACAGAGAATTAATTTGAAAAAAAATTAAGTTTTCATTTTGCCATTTTTACTTATTGCTTCCTTTAATAAAAAGGAGGAGAAATCACAGAAAACTCGTCAATAGAATAAAGAAAAAAAATCAGAGATTTCATTTTTAGGCCACATTGCCCAGCCCTACCTTCAGGTGGCGCTAATATGCTTAAAGTGGTTAGCGCCACCTGAAGGGAAGAGACAGTATCAGCTGCATAGAGATCCATGCATGATGGCAGAAGAAACTGTGGACAGGAGGGCCCTCAGGGTCTCTGGTCAAAAAAATAGAAGAATTTTATCAAATACGTACAAAACACGTCTAAACCTCTGACTTCAGAAATTAAGATGACAAAATTCTAGAAAACTTGGAGGATAAAAGGTTCTTAAAATTTTTGAAGAATTCTTTCATTTTTCTGACATTGAACAGAAAATTATTTTGGTAAATGTAACTGAACTGAAAATGGATCTGTTTGATTTAATGTCAGATAGTGAAATAAAATAGAGGAACTGCGTATTTTTAGGCAGTGGATCTACACTAACCGGCCACTTTATTAGGTACACCTTGCTAGCACCGAGTTGCACCGCTAACCTGGTACTAGCCGCTGACGCCAAATTCTGAGCCTCCATCCAAATGTTGAGGCCAAAATTGAGACTCATCAGACCCGGCAACATTCTTCCAATCTTCTATTGTCTGGTTTTGGTGAACCTGTGAGAATCGTTGCCTCAGTTCTCGGACATGTGCGACACCCAGTGTGGTCCTCTGCTGCTGTAGTTCAACATGCTGTGCGATCAGAGACGCTCTTCTGCATACATTCATTGTAACGAGCGGTTATTTGACTTACTGTTGCCTTTCTATCAGTCGGGCCAATATCCTCTGACCTCTGCAATCAACAGAGCATTTGCACCCACAGACCTGCATTTCACTGGACATTTAGTCTGTAGAGGTATTTGTGTGTAAAAATCCCAGTAGATCAGTAGTTTCTGACATTCATCATTCAAAGTCACTTAAATCAGCAATCAGGAGGAAGACTGAAATAATTCTGAAACTGTCAGAGTGGGAATGAGCACAGTTATTGTTTTCATAGTCTCCAGTCCACATGTTTACATCACAAACTTTTTTATTTTAAGTGTTTCTAAAATGTAAAGAAAAAAATAGGAAGCAAATTGAGCAGAACATTTCCCATCTTTCTGTTGCTTCAACTGTGACTATCATAAACATCCCAAAGAAAATATCTGTGTAAGTCAGTTACCACGTTAAATCAGCCCATACTAGAAAAGCACTGGGAGAGCGCAGACCTCCGCCAAGCAGCTCATTCCCCGACATATCGTGACCTCCACTTTCACACCGGACCCAGATCATTAGCAAAAAAACCAACTGTTCATGAACTGGTTGGAGTTAATACAGAAGAAGCCCTAAAAACAACAATTATAAAGCTATTGTTGAAAAACAGGACAAATTGGACAAGCTGCTGCTGCAGAACTACAGGCCCATATCAGAGCTCCACTTTATCAATGAGATTATTGATAAACATCTGTTTCAGCAGCTAAACACCTTCCTAGCAATGACCACCAGCTTAGACTGGAAATCACTGAATGGCTGAGCTCCAGAATACATTACAGACTGTTTGGCAGGGGATCAACAGCCAGACCGAACAGGATCAGATCTACTCTGCAGAATCAGAACCAGAACCAACCATGGAGAAGCAGCTGTTAGTTCTTGTGCTCCTCTAATCTGGAATAAACTCCCAGAAACCTGTAAAACTGTGAGACCCTCAGCTGCTTTAAATCCAGATCAAAAACATGTTTGTCTAAAGGCCTTAAGTTTTCAACCAAACTTTCTGTTATTATCAATCATTTCCTTTTGTTTCACTAAGAATTAGCCTATTTATTATTTTTATTTCCTTGAATTCTAAATATGTATTGATTGTTTAATTACATGTTTACCAATTACTTTTCTCTCTGTGTTTTCATGTTATGTTTTATTCATGCAGCCTAGCATTGAATCGGGTCACAGACGTTTAAGCCACATGTCCCGGCCACAAACCAACTTCTCCTTTTCTATTAAGGCGTATAAGATAAAGCTAGTTCAGGAAAGAGCAACAAACTCCAACCAAACTTCAGCCAGCTTCTTCTTCTTCTGTGCTAGAAAAAAAATACCTGTTTTACACCCCTGGTGGTAGCAGCAGAGCATTGCATTCAGCTAACATAAAAAAATAAAAACAACATTTAAAAAACCAAAAGAAACAACAAAAAGGCCGAGTGAAACAAAGGTCTCTAAGTAATGACTGTTCACTGTCATTAGCTTCAGTTACAGGTTCGTTTTCTACCTGTACAGACTGTTGTATATTGTTGCATCTGTGCCTAACCCAAACCATCAGCAGTACATTTCTGACTGAAACCTACATTTCATTCACTCTGTACCTCCAAACCTGATTACTAGCATTAAAAATGTTTTTTTTTGTCCCATTAGACCCAACATTGGGTCATCGCACCAGAAAAGGTCTTAAACAAGTGAAATAAACATAAATAAAGACTTTGTACCTCTGCTGATTCGCTGTTTCTCTCCAGACAAAATACCAGGAGTGTCAATGACGCTGATGCTCTGAAGAACCTGATTAGGCATCTGAGAGCAGATAAACCTGACAAACAAACACAGGAAACAGGAAATGCAAAGATCACTGGTCAATTTACAAAACATTGCTCAGCTAAACCCCTGAGGCTCCTCTCAGGTGATCACTGGAGGCTTTATGAAGATTGTCTTCTTCTAAATGTCAATTGTATGTTATTGATCATTTTTTTGCAAAGTCTACAAAATGTGAAGATGTGAAAAGTCAGGAATGTGTTCTGCAATGATTTTCTAATCAACAAGTAATGCCAAGATGATCCATTCAAAGGTCATGGAGCAGAAAGCTGCTCGTCCAGAGACCAATGACCTGGAAGGACCACCAGGGTCTCTGGTTGCACTGATCCGATCCCATCAGATGATATAAAACTATAAAACCCATTTTAATCCGTACAGTTAGCTCAGCCACAGTTTGTGAACATTATAAAGTGGACCAGAATCTGGGTTTTCCAATTAGGAGCCAAGCTGCTTTCTGTCTTGTAATGATAATATTTAGAGAAGATAAAGAAGCAGTAGTGGGTTCCTGTCAGTCTGTTCAATGTGACCTGCTCTGCTGGCCGTACTGAGCAACTATTAACGGAATAAAAAGCCAAAATAATCAACCAGCTGCACAATTATCATTTTATTTATGGTCAGGAAGCAAGAACTGAAAGAGAAACCTGATGAGAACAGAGAAAAATGCACCTAATTTGTCTTTAACTGTGTTTCATCTCAAACATCTAGTAGGTTTAATCTGTCTCATCAGCCGCTGGAGCAGCAAACTAACGTAACAATAAAGGATATGTGTTAAAAATGATGTGCAGCACTTGAAACTTTAGCTGTTAGCTTATTAATGCAACATTAAAGACGTCTAGTTTATTGTTTTAGTGCAAGTTTCCAACAACATCCTTAAATGGATCCGAATACGTTTATTTAGGTACCAGACTGGTACTCTGTGAAGCTAATGCAGAGTCCCACTGTTTCCCCCCCGCAACCCAAAAAACTGCAAGGCAACAAACTGGAGACCCCCGAACAATACAACTAGAACTTTATATTTATTCATACCTATGAAGTAAAATAACTCTATGAATTTTCAAATAAAAGTATTTTTTAAACGACATTAAATTTTGCATTTTAAATGTTTTTCTAATGATGTAATAATGAGTTTTATAACTGAATGGTTTATTGAATGTTTCAGACATGTATTCATAAACAAATAAATGCTACATTTATTTTGGGGACATTCATATTAATGTGATCCTCTGACCCTCCGTCTACCTCAGGGATCCTCATCCTGCGGCCCTCGGGGGTCCGGAGCCCCCCCTTCCTGGCTCCTATGTTTTTAATATTCGATTCTTTTTCGACGTCCTTTTCCCCGATGAGTCTGATGGATCGCCTCGGTTCTGGAAACGTGTCGTGAAGAGATAAGCTTGGCTCACAGTGAATTATTTTGGAGTGCCGGAGCCTGGGACTGGCAGTGGGAAAAAACAAAGCCGACCAGCCAGCACGTGGTGACGCAAACACACTTCCCCTCGGGAAGCCGCCAATTATTGTATGTCACACCAGGACATGCAGGGATTGCTGGAATAAGGGCGGCTTCAGGTACACATCTACACACAGAGCTGAAAGGTCAAGAGTCCGTCCACTTCCTGTGTGGATGCAGGAAACCTGGATGAACCAGAATTAGGCTGAAGCTAAATTTAAAAGGCCGAGATAAAACTGTGATGGGTCCACAACCCGACAGCCTTCAGGCATGAGTCCCATGTCAGTCCAGGGCGGGGGGGGCACTTCCCCTGATGGAAAGGATGGAAGTTTAGCAGGATTGGGAGTCTACTGTAAATACCAGCCACAGAAGCAGCACATACGGGACCGAATCCATGCACCGCGATGGGATCTCTGCAGAGTTCTAGCAGGACTTGGACCCGCTCGTTGCTGTCCAATCGTGTCTTTACCTGTTGAGGAAGGCGTTTCCGAAAGCGTTGAGTTTCCTGAAGGGTTTCTTTGGGTCCACCACCAGAGCGTTGCCAGGGACGACGCCTTCGTTTTCCCCATACATGACAGCGATGAAGCCGTCAGTGGTCGGCTCGGGACCGATACGCATCCCAGGAAAGTCCTGCTCCAGCAGATACCTGGGAGACAATAACATCTGTTATTAAAGTCAGTTCAGTCAATTTAAAAGCTTTAAAACACCGAGGTTTTAACAAGTTACGCTTTGAACCTTTTCCTCATTTTGCTCTTTGAGTTTAAAGTAAATTAACGGAGGCAGCAGAGGATCAGTCAGAGAAACGGGAGGTGATGTTTTAAACAAGTCTCCGTCCTCTGGAGGGTTTTTCACTTTATGTAAAACAAAGACATATTCTGCTGTTTGGAGGAGATAATCAGACCAATATCTGCTACAGTTCTGTTACTCTATTCAATAAGTTCAGTTTGTTTCTATGGCACAACGGATCATCCAGTCAGATTGGCTCAAAGTTTCTACGGAAAACTTGTTTGAAGTTGCAGGATTCAGGTAGACAGTAGATTGACTCTACAGCAATCCCTCACACCGAGAAGATGAATAAAACATGAGATGGGTGCTGCTGTAGAGGCATGACAGGCGGTGTGAGGCATGAAGGGGAGTCCAGGAGTTTTTCATGGCGTCACAGAAGCAGCTGAAAACTCTCCATGAGGCAAAGCTGAGAGTCCAACACCGACCGATCACACACGCTCCCAGAGCCTTTCATCACAAGACATTGTTTTAGACCAACGTCCACAGCATGGGGGCCATTATGGGGCCAGGAACAGTTCCACAGGGGCCCCACTGGCCCCGGTCTACAACCGGTGTTGCTTTGCTTGTAGTGCTGACTCACACAAACATGCTCAACAAAAAACGATGTGGGAGATCAGCTCCTCGATGCTAAACATCAGAACAACCCCAAAAACAGAGACGTTCCAGCTGTGGATTAGACGGCAGCCGCAGCTCCTCAGCCGTCAGTCACATTTCCTTCACCTCAACATTAACCCCCGCAGCCTGTTAGACGGCGGGTTGTTTTTGTTGAGAAAGGAAAGTGTGACAGGAAGGAAAGGTGGCCGCTGGAGTCTGTCCTCTCACTTCCTGCCATTGAGAAGAGCCTGAAGATGTGCGGTTAGATGTGGTTCATCTCAGGAGAGGGACTTCTTTCTCCAGATGTTTTCTGTTCTCCCTCTGCAGATCCTCTGAGGTAACTGGCCCGATGACTCGTCCTGGGAGCTCCACCCTCGCTCCATGTTTAGGTGATGGATGCAGCAGAGCCCTGGGAGATGTTCAAAGAAACGAACCTGCTTCAAACGGGACCAGAACCTCCTCCCTGGCCCTCTGCTGGGGCCCCCGGTCCTTACCATGGTGGATGTCCTCTGACGAACAAGGCAGACCATGGTTGGATTTTATTTGAACACCAACCTTCTCAGCTGATTTCCAAATTAAAAAAAGAAAAGCTTCATGTTTTCGTTCCTTGTTTCCAGCTGTCCTCTCATCTCTGTCTGATCCAGCTCACAAGTCAGAGGAGGTCCAAACAGGACATTATTTGGGATTTTAGTTTTATGGCAGAAGCTCAGAGTTGGAAGAGAAACTTGTTCTGCAGCTTTTTTCCTGTCTAAGCACCTAATTGGTTGGTAATTTGATGTGATGTCATTATGATGTGTGTTTACAAATGGAGGGAAGAAGAAGAAGGAGGAGAATATGCTGACTCTGCATTTCTCTGGCAAACTAGTTCAGAGATCTTTCCTGGGAGCAGGGTGTTGCCTCACAGTCTCTAACCCAGCACAGCTTTTCCACCAAAGACAAAGTATTAGTTTCCCCTCATTGAATGAATCCTAATAAAGACTTGATCCAAAGGCTTAGGAAACATGGAGGGGAGCTTCTGACGCTCCAAACCTTATGGGTTCAGACACACATTACAGATGTTTCTGCAATCACCTCAGAACTGCTTTAATCTGGAGCCGACCAACGCTGGCTGGTCCACACAGCCACACACCTAGACTACATGTCCCAGCATGCCTGGCTCTCGCTATTAGCTCAGAACTGCCACACAGCCCAAATCATGAGGCGTGTGGCGAATGCTGCGAGCCACCGCGAGCGGAGGTGTTATCTGCTGCTTCTTCAGGTGGATATTATTGATGAAGTGACACGGTTGCTGTAACTAAGGATGATTGTTGTTTATTAAAAAACAAGCTACATTAAGCTCATTATTGTGTAACAATAATAAAAATGGATGATCTAGACTAGAAAACTGATGATGGAGTAGAAAGAAACCACTCAGTGTTTTAAATGATACATGGAGACATGATTTGGAGCCAAAAACCATAACCCCCCCCCCAAAAGAAAACAACAACAAAAAGTTAAACAGAAGCAATATTGATCAGTTTACAGTAAACAGGATTTCTGGAGCTTCAACAAACACATTGAGTTTGGCTTAAAGATGAATGTTAAACTACAATTAGCACCTTTATCCGACAGAGAAAAGCTTGGCTGGGAATAAAACACGGCTGACCTGTAACCATCCATGAGTCACACGGAAATATTTCATATGCAGGAAAGATTTCAACTGTTTCTATCTCTGACATTTAGGTTTAATTCAAAGATGAAAAGATTCATACCAGCTGAAAACTGGGAGTCTGGGAACATTGATGAGAGTTCGACAGGATCTGCGACTTTACAAGATTCTATGCAGTAGAAAGACAGATTAAAGCGACACTGGGTTCTGACCCAAATATCAGCTTCAGTTCATCTTCATCTCCTGCTGCCTATCGATGCTCCTCTGTGCTCCTCTAGTCTGACCTCGAGGTTCTGAACGGGTCATGTGACCTAGAGCATCGCTTCCCTTAAACACCAGAGCTAGCTACGCTAACAGCTGTTAGCTCTGTGTTTCTGCTTCTCTGATGGAGGATTTCATCCAGAGGATGAATGTTTGCTCATCTTCAGCAGGAACTCTGGAGCTGCTGGACCAAACTGGTCTGATACCAGAACCAGAACCCAGAGGGAGGCTGGGTCAGTTAGAGACGGAGCGGTGCTGCTAATGGCCCATGGGGGCAGCTAAACCCGGAGGTTACAGGTCTAGCACCCCTAGAGGCTAAAGGTTACACAGCATTACTTCACCCTGTTAGCTCTCTGTCTTTCACACATCTTTTTTTCATTTGTTAGTAAATGTAAATATTTTCTATAATTACCAAAACAACACCGTGCGACTTGAGGTACGAGAATCCACAATACATCCGATAAAAAACGCCGATCTCAGTGAGAAACAGCAGCTGGACGATGTATTGGTCTCACTATAGAGTCAACAAGGAAGTTATTTCCCCAGCAGAAGTGTGGAGAGAAAAGTCCAAGTTTGAGTGTGAAAAAGCGTGAAAACTACTGGATGCCAAGAGCGATGTGGCGCGAGCAGCACTGAAACAGGGTGAAAACGTTGCCGTTCACTGAAGCCTGTAAGTCTGGATGTGTAAGTCTGGCCAGCAGAGGGCGACGGCGTACAACAATGTTTGTCTGCCGATCACATACAGTGAGTTAGGCCTAGGCTCTAAGGTACTAAGTGAACACTATCCAGATGAGTGCTTGGAGTATGTTGGTTGATTTTATCAGGAACGTTTGGTTTCAAGCGTTTTTCTTATTGCTGTGGTGTTTTACTGTGTCTCTTTAAAGACCCAAACAATTCCTCAAATCCATGGTGTCTGAAGGATCCTCGTTATCCTCCACAATTAGAAACATGGTTCTCATTAACTTAAAAGCATCAAACAGCTTTTCTGCAGCCTGTCCAGGAAAAGTTAGGATCATGGCAAAAGATCTCAGCAAGCTGTGACAGCTAGACTGAAGGTGGTTAAGACTCACCTAAAGGCCAACAGGCCAAAGCTAAACGTCTCCAAGTTCCAGTGGCCACAGAATCATGGCTAAGATCCAAAAATAGAGATCATCATCATCCTCATGGTCAAGCATAGAGGTGGGAGGATGATGCTCTGGGCTGAAGACCCAGTTTAACCAGAGTAAATGACATCATTTAAAACGACCACATCAAGGTAAATGTGGAGATTTCAGATCATTAAAACTCTAAACATAACCTGGTAAGGAGGATTAGGAGAGTCTTTACTTAGAAAACTAGGCGATCCCAACAAGTTGAAGCACATGAAACAAGATGAACGAGGAGAATCAAACAGCTGCTCATCAACCGTGAGATGTTTCCATCTACGTTAGAGAAGAGGACGAACAGAGAAGATTATTCCATGTCAAAGAAGAACAGACCAAGGATAGAGCTGCATGACATCAGGGAGACAGTTCTCACACCATCGCTGCCACCAAAAACATACTGCGGACATTTAGAGGATCGGAAGTAAATCCGACAGTTGAAATATATTATTGGAGGGAAGAATCAGAAACTCCACAGGTTGCAGAGAAGAGGCAGTGAAATATCCTGCAGCATTAGCATCACAGCTTGTTTTAAACTCTGCTCTGAACACACCTCAAATGGTGTCTGTTATTAAATAGTAGGGTTTCTAATTCAAATGTAAAACTGGCTTACAAACTGTTTTCATTGGTGAAAGTTAAAAAAGAAAACAGAAAAAGTTCCAAAAACAACAGAAATCAAACGGTAGACTGATGCTGTAAGGTTTCCTTCCTTACGCCACACGTTAGCTTTAAATCACTTTAAAAGTTACAAACAGATCAATGAAAACATTCAAAACTAAAAACCCAGCCTGACAATCAGGAGACGAACCAGCATGTTAGACGAGTTCAGAGGAAAAACATTCGCAGTCAGTGTGTTTCCCTCCGTTTGCTTTGACATGTTTCCAGCGAACAGGAAGTGGGACAATAAAACATGCAGCCTAGGAGGACTGTTTATTTTTGCAGCTCTCCTTTTACCACCTCCATCCTTTCATTTCCTTTGACCTCCGACCTTCACTAGTGGTTCCATGACCACGTGGCCTCAGACACAAGGCTCATCATATCCACAACCGAGACCATCCACTGATTTATTCAGTGCAGCAGATTCATTCATAGGTTTATAGCTTTGTCTTCAGTCCAACTTCAGACATGAGAGACGGAAGCCGAGCAGCCACCAACATGCATGTTGGAGCTCACTACTAATCACCACATTTCATCATCGACTCGTTTAGACACAACAGCAGAAAACAGGCCTGCTGTGACTGATCAGCGACGCTGGGTCCCAAACATAGCTTTTCCCAGAGGCGGCGAGCACAAAACATTCGCTGTTGGACAACTTTATCGCCCAGGGAGACACAGACGCACAATCTGGACCTTTCTATGCCGCACAGAGGAAAAACACCACAGCCTGAGTTCCTCCTTCACTGGAAATAACATCTATGGTCAACAGAGGGAACGGGTTAGTTACCAGGAAATCTGGTTTGTAGCAGGTCCATCATCAGCCGTGGACATGAGTCTACAGCGAACATCGAACCACGATGGGATTTGATTCAACAAACAAAAACACATTCCAGATATTTCCATTAGTATTTCAGTCTGGCTGCAGTTTTTCTCACTGACTGATGTTCTGGGCTTTATGTGGTTTTATCTGCTTGGTTTTTAAAGCAAATCTTTCTAGGAGTTTAAAAATCCGGTCCGCCTGTATTCGTTTAAATTCGTTTAAAAATAAGTTTGAAAAATAATCATAGCTTAGATTCTGACGAGGACATGGTTCCTGAGTTTATCGATATCGAAATCATTTGGTATTGAAAGTTTCGTCATCCGGTCCCAGTTTCTCATGCATCAGTAACATATCAGGATTTAATGCTGCGGCTCCGTCGGGGTTTGAAGGTGTTTCCTTGACTTCCTGTTCAGCCGAGGTTTTCAGAAACAAAGCCTCCATCGATGGACCCGTACGGCTGAGTTCAGAGGGTGCGGGAGGCACCGCTGCCTTCAGCACAGCTTTGGTTTGGATCCTGGGCCAGGTCCTTCTGAGCGTTCTCCCAGTGCATGCACAGCTTCCACTGGGTACTCCAGCTTCCTGCCAGTCTGACAGCCTGAGTGGTAGTTGCAGCCTGTAGGTTTATGTCGGGTGTTTCTTCTGGTGTCTCTGTAGTCGGTGCAACAACGCTCTCATTGGCAGAGCAGCTGCTTCAAACCTGGATTTATTGATGCGGGGATGTCTCTCATGGCGCCTTCATCCCGACATAACCCTCAAGCAGCGAAGTGGGCGGTCCCAGATGAGCCCTGTGACAGCCTCGCTTGGTGGTTCTGAGGGACATGGTGGCCTGATCCCCCCCACCATTGGCGGACAGCTGAAGGCGCCTCATCCAAACCTGGAAGCTGAGGATGACTTGAGTTCAGATCTAAATGGTTCAACATGTCAGACGTTTAAGGTCACCATGAATCTTCCAGCTCAACATCAGCTGTGCCACAACCTGCAGACGCCTTCCTTTCTTCTGCTCCACCTGATTTATTCCAGTCCAAGTTTCTTTGTCGTTTTCAACATTTCTGGGAGCAACAAGTGAAGCTTTGGTCCTTTTTGTTCAGATCAACATTTTCACATCATCAGAATTTGTTTGAGGAAAACATCCCGCATTAAAAACCATCTTGCAGCTGAAATGTTTTCCTTTAAAATGAGCAGTGAGTCGGGAATCCGTTCAGTAACTGATACCGTCTGGTTTTCCACTAAAGTCGATTTAATGTTGGGATATTTGACTTTTCCCCAAAGTTTCACCAGCCAACAGGTTCCCGGAGGACCGCTGATGAAGCTGAGGCTTACCTGATGAAGGTGGTCTTCCCGGTGGAGTACTGCCCCACCAGCAGCACCATGGGCTTGCTCTGGAAGTCGGCCCCCTCCAGGGCCGGGGAGTGGAAGTCATGGAAGAGGTAGGTCTCCTCCAGCGGCAGCAGCTTCTTGGTGTACAGGGTCTGCAGTCCCTCCGTCACCGTCTGGTACATCTCTCCTTCCTTGTTGCGGCCACCCTGCTCCTTGTTGACCCAGCTGAACATACTTCCCGCTGCTCTCTAATAACACCACAGTCCAACTTCCCTTTTTTCGTGTTTCCAAACGGCCCTGCTGTTTCCGCGTCCCTTCCTGCTCGCTCCACAGTCAGGCAGCAGCTGCTGGTCTGCGGTCCCTCTGCTGCCGGCACACGTCGCTGATGATGTGGTTCTGGTACCTGAGGGCGCCGCCCTTCCCCGCTGACGCAGCTGGTTCCCCCGGGAGGAGGAGGAGGAGATGTTCCCAGCCGTTACCTAAGGAGGCTCTGCTCTGTTCAACTGTTTAGAAAAGTCCTCAGCTGTTGACTAAACAGACAAACTGCTGTTTGCTTGGATTTGTTTTCCTTTAAGAAAGTTGTCTGTTGGTGCCTGAGGCACAGTGACCCCCAGTGGGGGTCATGGACCATGTGTTTACAGGAAACATGTTGTCTGGTTTTTTATTCTAGTTCAAATAAAAACTGCAACAACAGTAGGTGCAAGAACAACAGTAAACAACTGAAATATTGTGAAAATATCTAATTAAATTGTACAAAATCAGAGAAAACTAAATAAAACACACAAGATATCGACACACGCTTGTGTTTTATTCCTTTTTCTATCTTCATTTTCTATCTCTGCTTCTGTCTCCTTCATCCTCAGTCTTCCTCAGCAGATGGACGGTTCTGGTTCTGCTGGATGTTTCCTCCTGTTCAAAGGGAGTTTTCCTCTCCACTGTCACTACATGCTTGCTTGGTGTGAATCTCCAAATAACATAGTCAGTTTGCACCTACAACAATAAACATCTCTCCACTATTTCAAGTGCAGAATTTATATTTATCTTGTTTTTCTATCACTGACAGATTCAGTTTGACTCTCCTGCTCCATAAATAGCAAATGCATGTATGTCTAGAAATGAGATTTGATTCGACTGATATCTGCTCCGTTCTCATAACCGGTGCACAGCAGCTATACTCTCACATTGAAGCCTAAAAATCTTTTCTCCAATGATTTAGAAGTACGTTGAATTATTGGAGGAATTTTGGATGGTACTAAATATCAGAATTCTTAAACTGTTTTTTAAATCATGTAAGTTGGTACATGGCTATAAATTCAATAATTGTTTTATTCTAATAACATTAAATTCTTGGTTTTAGTGACAAATTACCAAAAAGGATCTGTGATAAAGTCAAGCTTGTAAGCTGAGCTTGTTAACGGGAGGAATGTAGTTTTAATGAACGTCCTAACTGAGCTTCTGAGAGGGAGATGTTGTTATTATTCAGATGCTACGCGCTGATTTATTTACATTAACAAACTTTTTAGTAGGGTTTGTATCCTGTGATTTAAAGGTTTGACTGAATTGATCAATCTATACCTGCATGTTTAGATTAGAAAGATAATTCTGAGCAGGAAATTGTAAAAATAAGGAAATGCTAATATCTGATTTGATAACGGAATAAAGTAGTACGTATCTGTAGATTGTGAGTTGATATTTTCATTTCATTTCAAAAAGTTTATTTCAAACCTGCACACATTTTACAATACACATAATGACAAACAATACATGCATGGCTTGAAAAGGGGATGGAAGAAGC